>MU134782.1:0-54155 GCA_015039355.1 Ramaria rubella | reverse complement strand
GTTAAAAACTACAATGTTGCTTTTCATTCATTCAAACCCCCAGCTGACAACTCCTAACATCTCAGCATTCCTGTGCATGGGCTTCTCTGTAGTCTTCTGTTTCTCTAGGGGCTGCATACTGCTGTTAGCTAACAGCATGCGAAGGGTCTCGGATTGGAGATCCACAGAGTCTTTGATATCAAAGCCAGTTCGGTTTGCATCAATGGTTTCATTTTCGCCATCCAACCATTCAACAGTCTCTGGGGGATCATCTACCGCATCCAAGTCATTTTCTAAGTCCTCTTGATGCTTCACGTCCTTGGGATTGAGCTTGAGGTTGCCAAACTTCGGCACAGGATGAAGATGTTCAGCTGCAAGCCAATGATCAATAACATCATTTCAGAGTGCCTCGATGGAACCCCACAAGACAACAAGCCAGAAAGGATAGTGTACATGGTTTCCTCCATTAGGGTGTACATTCGCGTAGATGATCGAATGATTTCCATCCAGCCAGGCCTGATTCTTCATCTTGATAATTTCATGAAGGATGTTGGCAGGGGGGAGAGTTTTGTGAGGTCATGTAGTGGCAAGCTTACCAATGCCGGTTAATCTGAGTAAAATGCTGTCAGTTTGAGATTTGAAGAAACCTTGCTCTGGGAAGGAAGAATGTCTGCAAATTTTATCAGCTCACAGATTGACAGAGTCCTTGAAGGCCAGAATAATTTCTGTGCGTCTTCAGGGACGGCACAGTATGCAGTTTGCCCATTGCCAGCCCAGTCATCCAAACTGAAGCGGGCCATCGCTGTCGAGTGTTGATTCTAGAAACTATTGCCTAGTGAGCCCTCAGCCCTGCTATGTATGGCTTGCTATGGCCCTGCTTGATCCCTGTGCAGCATCATCTGGCATCGTAGTATTGTGGCCATCGACGGGGAGACGATCTAGATTTATTTGCATATATTTGCATACCTAAATCTGTCTCCGGTTTTTGGCTAGTTAATAACGTGTTAATAACCAGGCTTATAAGCCGGGTGTTATTAACACATGGGTTTTACCCGGAACCCTACAGCGCGCCCATCTTTCCGAATCCGTGCCGCCTTCAAAACCAATCAATCCAACCATCCAATGCAAGTCTGAAACAATAAAAACCTATCGTCCCACTCCGACGCGTCATAGACGTCTCAAACGGGCAAAAACATTCAGCTCTTTGCAAACCTCTCAGAAAGCCATTATAATTCGTTCCCAGCCCGAAGATGAAGAAGTCGCTGGAAAAAAGCTAAAGATCGGAGCTGCTAAGGACATCAAAAGCGATCCCGATGCTGGTGATTTCAGATGAGTAAAAGGATCTAGTCACTGAAATGGTCATTACTTGCCAGCTCAAGGTCTCGAAAACCGAACACTTTAGTCTCCTTTTAACCACGACAGCACCACTCACGAATTCTGGAGCGCTCTTGCCATTCCCGAACTTCTGCTTCATCCTGAACTTCTGCGAACTTCGACTGGTCAAACTTGTCATACAGTGATGTTTGTAGCACTGATGTAGTGGACAGATTCCTGAGTGAGATAAGGTGCATGGGTGAGGTTGGAGAAGTGAAAGAGGTACGTCCATTGGATTGGACTGGCACTGAGATTCAGAATACTTAAAATCGCCATGTACAAGTTTATTGTTGCTGGAAATACAGAACTAAGAGTTGAATATTATTCAGCACAACATAGATTGAGGGTCCTTCTGGAAACATGCAAGCCAAAATTCGGCAAGGAAGTCAACAACTTCCAGTTCCGCGTATCATACGGTGCCCCCCTTTCTCCGGTCACAACTCCTCATGTGAGACTGGTACCGCAGACCCCCAACCCTGCGGCGTGTCACTCATCTCAAACGTTATTTCACCTCCTTTGGCAATTTGATCGTGGTTCAAGATGGGCTCGCCTATGCTCTTGCCATTCACAGTGAGTGACCGTACATACGGTTTCGTTGCGGCCCCTGCGGCGCGAATAACAAGCGGCCGCGACACCCCTGGAAGGTTAATCGTCACCTTGTCAAAAAACGGCGTGCCCACGACATATGAGGTACTGGAGGGATTGACCGGGTAGAACCCGAGCGCAGAAAAGAGCCACCAGGCGCTCATTTGACCGCAATCTTCATTCTTACGGTAAAAGATGTGGTCAGTATAGATACAGAAAAACCTGTGAGACTTACCCCAGCCAGGCCATCTACCGTGGCATTGTAATCGATGGACGCAATAGAACGTAGACGGGCTTGTCCTTTAGAAGGGGAACCAGCGAGCGCGTACAGGTATGGAATGTGATGAGATGGCTCATTTGTCTGATCATTATGTCCTGAGAGGTAGGTGAGCAACATCATACTCTGCATCCTGAATCCTACTCACCTCCATCAAAGTGTTCATCCAAGAACTCTACAAATGATTTATTTCCTCCTTTCAGTTCAATCCTTTTCAAGAATAAGGAGAATGTCAGAGCGACAAGCCAACAAAGGCAACTCACAGCCCAGGAATGTCATGTATAACATCAAAAGTATATGCCCATTTGTCGCCTTCCGTCCACCCTACATCATCTCCAGCGAAGCTGCCATTGCTATCTCTAGCCTCCATGAAGCCAGTATCATTGTTGAATATCTTGCGATAGTTCTGTGAACGCGCAAGGAGGAAATCCGCAACATCGTCATGACCAGTCTCACGCGCAACTACAGAGACGGCAAAGTCATCAACTAATCATTGGCGCGATGTGAGTCACAAGAACGGTGACTTTGAACGTTTGTGGCGTACATGCGTAATCCAAAGTGCGTGAACCAGCTTCAGTGTGTTGGTCGGCGCCCACAAAGCCTTTCTGGGCATAAAGTGTAAGTCCGGCGCGAGCTTCAACGCCTGTGCCTTCTTGACGATCAGCATATCTGCAAAAGATGTTCGCACTAAAATATAGCAACGAGAAAGTATATTAACATACTGCGTGGTTGTATCATTCACGGGAGGCCTGGTCGAAACTAAGTGCCAGATACAGCTCAGCAACAAACTAGCACACACACTGTTGCATCCTTGTAGACGCCTTGGTATGCAAGTTGTAGATCGAAATCGCGGAAACCTTTGATAATACTTTCTGCTATGAGTGAATCTACATGGGTTCCAACCTTTTGCGACAAATGTTGCATGATTGGTATGATATAAGTAAAGGTGCGCCTTACCATAATGTTGGTCTCCACGATGTTTTTCCACATTGGAAGCCACCCTCCCTGGAAGTAGAATCAGTGATCTTAGAAAAGGGAGAGTATCAAGATGAATTTCTTACTTCTTGGAAATCATTAAGCATTGAAGTTACCATGTCGGAAATCCGTTCGGGAGCGAACAGAATTTCCCATGCCCACTGTATAAACGGTAAAGATCAAGATAATTGGGGATAGAAGTGACATAACTAACTTCTGCTCTGAAAGTATCCCAGATTGAGTAGCCGCTGTAACTTGTGCCTTCGTGGACCTGATCGGAATAATACAGCTAAGTAACGATCACTTATCGCGCGCAATATCCGACCTGGTCATCATAACCGCTATAATATCGTCCATCCTCATCGACCTCATACGGATATTGCAGTGTATGGTAAAAGCCAGTATAAAACACCATTTGTTGCTCCTCTGTCGCTCCTTCAATTTGAACTGTATCCAGTTTATCTGCCCAAGCGTTACGGGTATTATACGCGGTTTCTTCTAGTGAAGTGCCATCAGGGATCTCTTTTTCTAGATTTGCCCTGGCCTGATCCACAGAGATGAACGACACTCCTACTCTGACATCGACCTGCCCCACGTCCTCAGCGAATCTCACATACCCCATCACCTGTTCGTCTGTTCGCGCTGTCTCGTTATTGTGCAATGTGGCGTTGGTGGCAGTGCCCCAGGAAATAAACGGAGATGAAAAGCGAGCGACAAAGTATCCAGCGAAATGTGACGCAGTAAACGGGCCCAGTATGTCATCCTGCCTCTCGGGGTTGCGACCAGTGATCTCTTGATTAGAGGGCAGCACGGCAATGTCTCCGATATTGACCGCGATCCGAGAGAGATTGTTGCTGACTATGGAGTTGCGAGTGGACTGAACGATTATGTGGGGTTGTGAGACGTTCGAAAACGTGAATCGAAGATGGCCGACTCGAGAGGCTGAGACGCGCAGTGGTCAACTGCATAGTATAGTAAAAAAGGGGTATGAAAAGGACGGACTAGAAGTGTGTTCTCCAAAAATGGTTCCGCCAGTTTCTGGACGCATTTTAACACTATAATATGACGCCGTTGAAACTTCATCTTCGTGTGAAAAGGGAATGCCTCTGTCTTCGAATGCGGGGGTGACAGTTCCGACGCCTGGAGCCACAACCACTTGTCCGGATTCACCTAACAAACGAATGTTAATCAAAGGACGAAAAGCTCAGCGTAAAAACCCACCCATCCATATTGCTGGCTGATGAGTCCCCTGAAAACCATGAATCGCCGTGTCAGTTTGGTTGTAAGGCGTGACAGAAACATAGTTTTGTCTAGTCTGAGCAACCCAGCGCGTCATTGCGAAGGGAGGAGCTACATATAGAAATTTACCGTCAGCCTTCACCTCAAAACCCGGCTAATTTATCGCAAATCCCACCTGTAGAAGGTATCATTCCTCCTGATCCATTTGGGCTATCCCCTCCATTCCCAATCATTCTACCATAATTTGCCTTTAATAGAACAGGAATAGAACATAAAGATGTACCCACGGATTGACATGGTCTACAGCGTCGCTTTTGGGCGTCCCTAAAGCCCACTGACTGCGCGGATGGTCCAAACCCAGGGCTCCGAGCACAAGAGACACATATTGTGCAAGTTTCATAAGCTTGAAAGCACCTGTCATTGTAGATGATTCAAAAAATCGCAACAGGCATCTAGAAAACAGCACACCTTTATATATACGACTCCGAGAACCAGCACGCGTGTCGCTGGCACATGACCCATCACCGATCTCAGTACCGAGTGTGGTTCTAACTATATATCATTGCGACGTACAAAGAGTTATGTTAGAGATAATCTGTATATGTTTTCCATAAGTGCCGAATCTGAAGAGATATACACACCGCAACTAACCAACAATAGAACGCGACGTCTGGACGGTCTGGGGTCGTCACGCGTCACAGGCATTGCACTTAAGCGCCCTGGATAAAATCCGGATCCGGATCCATCCAGCACCATGCCACTGCTATCCCGGTAGGATATTCCAATCCACTGCATTTCGTATATTCAATTTTCAATAGAGCCTTAGACCCTATTCTAGGGATTTTCACGGGTGTCTTAGCATTTTATTTGTCTCAGACGAATCCTCGAACAGCTCCACCACACGAGCAGACTTTGGGAGAGCTATTGCGATGGAAGCGGGACAAATGGCGTAGGCAAGAGGCTGAGAAAACTGCTACGGCAGACGCTGCACCCCAAGGGTGGGTTCCGTGAGGTATGTAACATGTAACATCGCTCTTATGTATAGTTACAAGCTTTTGAACAATTGGCAGATCAGAATTACTCGTAGGGGAGTTGGTATAGGATGAAGGAAAGGCACCGTAATCCAACCCAAAGTCAAGTGACTTTTACTACTAGAGTGTATTAGTTTTCCAGCATAAGCTGACTCTCGCTAACTATGACCCCTTAGCTGTAGCTTGAGGTGGAGCGCTCCACACAGCTTCACTTTCAAAGCCGTCATGCCATGTTCGAGCTCCGCAGTAAAAGCATGAACCTTCCGTCTTCAAAGTTCAATTCCAACAACACATGCAAGCGTAATGGATGACAGAACGAACGGACAACACCGTGTTCTGTTTACACTTGAGAAAAGCATGAAAGGAGGCTTGAGAGCCTCTGTGCTGTGTAGAAGCCCCAGGAGGACACGTCAAACATCGATGTTGTTTAACCTCAGGCCGAGGATGCCGGCTGCTTGCAACTCATGCTCAGTTTGCGCACTGAGCTCCACTTTCAGGCGCATCAAAAAGCTGGAAAGTCAGCTTAAGCTGGGAGCTAATACACTCTACTACCTTTTTCCCGTGGAGTAGCTTAATGTTATTGGTGATTCTCAGACTTGTAACTCTAGCGGTCCCACCTCAGTAGCAGAGTCATGAGCTGATGGTCATAGATCTGGCATCTCGCGTTATTCTGCGGTCAGGTGGAGCAGCGTTCTACGAAGGCTCCTCATATATTGCATTCGATACTAAATCCCGTGCCCCGGAGTCCTACAGATTTAAGCAACATGCATGTTAGCTATATGGGTATTTCGTCTGCTCCACATTATGAATTACCTCATCTGACCTCAGCTATCCCCGCAGAGTGTCCGCCTCAACGTTTCAACGTTCATGTGCATCTGATTACCGCTTGCGATCCCTAACACCTTGCACGTAAAGTTCCGGAGAAGGACCATGTTTGTGAAGGTTTGAGTCGAAACAGTCCACCTTCGCATTGCCACCTAAATCAAAGTTTAAACTCAGCTTAAATACTCCGAATCCCTGATGTATTGTCACTATCCTACAGAAATGTTCGAACAACAAGAGTATAGGCCTGTTGAGAATCTTGAGATATTCCTCTATTCCCTTAAGCGGAGCATGTTAATCAAACAGGAAGCCTAGATTCGGACGCTCGAACACTCGCACCTTTCATTCTTCGAGTTCTACTCGGACGCACGTTGAGTTCGGCACGTACAAGTGGCTTACTTAGTGTTGGAAGCCCATCATGTTCATGTGCTTCACGACACACGTGTGCTAGACCGTCTACCTTAAAAGCGTGTTCTCGTTCAATCAAAGGTCGATCGCGAATGCTCATCACAATGGTCCAATGCTCATGTTCATCCAAGCTTTTTCTGCTGTATATTGTTCGCATTTTGGATTCCACGACCTTTGCCTCAGCCGCCTCACTCTCAAACAGTCCCAACCCCAAATTCGCACTTGGCCTGCCCAAGAGTGATGCAGTCGACCATGTTAATCCGTGAGTACCCCCCTCTCCCTCCTTTGATTTAAAAAGAATATAAGCTAAGATTATGTCCTAGAATGATCGGGAATGACGGCAACGGCATCGGAGGTGGATCGGGGGGGATGATACCCTCGACAGGTATGGTGCATGCGTGCCATACATACGCATACACTCAGGCTGTAATCCTAATGTTTGATGCTAACAACAACGTATATGCAGCCCCGCCCTTCGCGATGACGCGCTGGGTCGCACAGACACGCCAGAATTACGTATCCGTTACGCCGTATAATGTTTCGCAGACTGTTATGTATGGGTTTCAAGGGACGCATCAGCCGGCAATTTGGATGGGTAAGCTCTTATTGACATTTTGGAGTAAATGATTGAATTGACTGTGTCACCTATTTTGGTTTCGTTAAGGGGAGTCCGGACAAGTAGTCGTCGCTCCCGGCGAGGGCACCGTGACCCCCGCATTCGAAGACCGAGGCATACCCTTCTCTCACGACGATGAAGTCGCAACCGCATCTTATTATAGCGTAAAACTGCGTCCAGAGACCGGCGGAATGATTTTCGGAGAACACACGTCCAGTACGCTCCTCCCTCTCTCCTTTCCTTCTCCTTCCCTCGTCACGCCCTATATTACCCACTCACTCTTTCATTCAGCCTCCCGCGTCGGCCACCTCCGCTTCACATTCACAAACGTCTCCCAACCTCACATTATACTCCAATCCACCCGCAACTCCATCGTCAGCAACAACCTCTCCCGTATCGCAATCAACATCGGCGATATCGCCATACTCCCTTCCTCCCAAGAAATTACGGGCCGCAACCCGGAGCGCGACGATGACATCCTAGGCCCGTCCCGCGCACCCCATTTTGCGGGATACTTCGTCTCCCGATTTTCGGCGCCGTTCGTGTCGTGGGGGACTGCCACCAATTCCACACTGCACGAGAATGAGACTGCGAGGACTGACGAACAAGTGATGGGGTATGTGCGCTTTGCGGAGGATGTAAAGACGGTGGATGTGAGGGTGGGTGTGTCATTTATTTCGGTGGAGCAGGCAAGAGCGAATTTGGAGAAGGAGATTCCAGATGGGACATCTCTGGAAGAGACTGCGTATGGGACGCGGAAAGCGTGGGCGGAGAAGTTAGATAGGATAAGCATTGAAGGGGCGACGGAGGAGAATAAGACGGTTTTTTATACAGGTTTTTTTCATACGTTGCAATATCCATATGAGGTTGAGGAGTATGGAAGGTATTACAGTGGGTATGACGATCAGGTGGGTTCTTTTACTTTTTATATGGAGTTGTAGGGATTGGTGAGTGACACTTGACTTTTAGGTCCACGAAGGCCCTAGTTATACAGGTTATTCAATTTGGGATACGTTTAGAGCAGAAGTACGTTTTATTTTTTTGTACCATGGTTGGGTCGATATCTGATCAATGTTTTAAAAACAGTGGGCTTGGGAAATTCTTTTCGTGCCGGAGAGACTCCCGGGGATGGTCACATCTACGCTGCACGATTACACGGAGGTGATACACTCCTAAACATACACCATATAGCCAATTCAACAACTCTTACTTCCAGGGCGGATGGCTCCCTATGTGGAAAAACATCGTCGAGACGAATATCATGGTGAATTCAGAAATCGAAGCTGTATACAAAGCCGCACACACATCCTCATTTTCTCTTCTTCTTTTTTGTGCAGGTTGGCACACACGTAGACTCGTTAATAGCAGCGAGCATGCTCAAAGGCGTCCAAGGCTTCGACAGACAACTCGCCTTCAACGGGACCTATAAAGATGCTACTGTGTAAGCTCCCCTAAAAATGCGCGCCCTGTAGTGCCCTGCGTACTTACTATTGCTCGCCATGCGTAGCCCCCCCGTAAATGATACCACTATAAGGTATGTCTGGCAGGGAATGAAGGGGAATAGGTTTTCTGCTTGCCAACCTAGATACGTATTGCTTTCCCAGCTACTACGATCGTCAAGAAGGCGTAGGTGAGGAGGCGCGCGCGGGGTTGACGCTTTATGCCCAAAAGGGGTTCGTGGCCGTCGATCAGCATAGCGAAGCAGGCTCTCGGACGCTGGACTACGCGTGTACGTGTCAATATATTCTTGGGCTTATCCATCCACGCCATACCCATACCTATGTGGCTGATTTATCTCATCGCCAGTTGATGACTATGCTGTATCCATTGTGGCGCGTGAGACAGGTCACGATGACGTAGCCGATTTCCTTCATGCACGCTCGAAAAATTACCAGAAGATATTCAATAATGCGACGGGCTTCATGGAGGCGAGGGATAGCAATGGGAGCTTCGCAGGTGAGGATGCAGGGTGGACAGAGGGTGATAAGTGGGCGTATACGTTTGATGTTATGCATGATATCCCGGGTTTGTGCGTGCTTATTTCTGTTTCTTGTTCTTTTCGTATAGTTGACGAGATACGGTGTAGGATTGCCCTCAAGGGCGGAAACGCGTCTTTTGTGGAGTTTTTGGATGAGCATTTTTCAGGAGGTACATTTTTTTGTGTTGACTGTTTGTAGATCTCATTTCAGTGCTATTAGGGCATAACGACCACAGAAACGAGCCCTCGCACCATATCCCTTATCTATACGCCATGGCAGGCGGCGCGTCGAAAGGTCAGATTCAGATACGTTCAATAGCTGCTGCAAACTACAACGCCACAAACCGCGGTCTTTCTGGCGTAAGCAGTGTGATGCTCCACCCGTCTCCATGCTGAGGCTGACGGTATCGTTGATTTCAGAACGAGGATTGCGGACAAATGAGCGCGTGGTGGTTATTCTCAGCCCTCGGGTTCTACCCTGTCAATCCCTCAAGCACCTCATATGTCGTGGGCACCCCCTTCTTCGATCAAGTGACTATCGATCTGCCTGGAAGCACCCGACCTCTTGTGATCCGCGCTATGGGCGCCGCGACGAATCCCTACATAAAGTCGCTGACGCTAAATGGAAAGGCGGTGGGTGAGCCTGTTTTGGAACACGCGGATATTATGGGAGGGGGGGAGATGGTGTTTGAGATGTGCAGCACACCTCAGAGCTGGGGATCGCAGACTGTTGTTCACCAAGGAATATGAGGGAGACACCAAGACGAAGCGTCGGAAACATGTTGTTATGTAGGACTAGGGCTGGTATGAAAATGTACCCACAAAGTAGTCGCTCATCGGGGGTGTCTTATGGTGTGGATGGCGGAGCATATAACTAAGACTCGCACTTACGGTGTCGCATTATGAATGTATGAGGAAATCCATGCCATGGAGTCAGCGATTTTTGTAGGTATGTTTTGTACTTAAAGGGAGGCCTCTGTAAGTAAGTGCAGTGAGAGCCGCAACGAGTATCACCAAGTCACTGCGGGAAAAATCCCCGCAGATAACCGGTGGACGACCCACCAGATATCCTATACTGGTGGATAATCCAGGGATAAACATCCCATGTATGTTTCCACGTATATTTTTTGAGGTCCAGGATCAGCCGGAATCCACGAATGCGACGTGGAAATTTCGGGATGTCGCAAAAATCGAAAAAGCCTCAGCAGGCCTAGTGGTCTGGCGAAACCTGTCCAGGTCCCCGCCAGGCTACCAGGACCCTTAGTAGGTTATCCCAGACCTGGCCTGTGCCTGGTGAGGACCTGGTGAGGTTCTGGTAAGGCCAAGTGAGGTCTTAAGTCTTGAGGCTTTATGACCATTTAGAATGTTCAATAGTTAATATACAAGTCTGTCATTTAAAAAAAACAAGAATGCATCACTGTCAACTAGGTCGTTGAGATAACACCGTCTGACCTTCTTCTCGAAGGTCGGAATCATATGACAACCACGTAGTAGATACTTCAAAATTACGAAGCGATAGTTCTTCTCTTCTACAACAGTGCAGCCCTCCCACTTCGTGGCAGGATTCCAAGTGCTTGGATGGAGGATGCGAATCAGAGTGAGATCGGACCGCTTTCCTGAGCTGTGTTCACAAGAAAACACATATTGCAGTCGCCCAAAGGTCATGTGTTCCATGTTGAATACTACACAATCATAATCCTCACAGCTGTGGAAGCATGGATTGTGTCGCAGAATGACTTGCTTCACTGTCCAATCTTTCAGAGACCTGTAGTTTATCTGTAAGTGAATGTATGGGCGGAATACTGTCCAATAATTCGAAAAATGTCCTCATCCTGTAAAACAGCATACTTACTTGCGGCTCACAAAACATGTGACTTACCTAGATAGAAAAGAAACGACGCACTCAATACGTTCGTGAGAAAAGGCAGAGTCAAATGCTTCATCCCAACCTCAACAAAAGAGCATACTTAGCATCAACTCTGCAGCAATGCAATGTTATTGCTAAGTTTTCACTGCAGGAAAAATCCCCACCAAATCTTAACCCACCTAATTTACCTCCAAGTTTATTTCAGGGTGAGATTTTCCAGGTCCCCACCAAAAAAAAGGGGAATGTCCACAGGTTACACATAGTGGACTCACCACTTAGTCAAAACCAGGATTATCCAGTAAGATTATTGGGTTGCCCTGATAAATTATCAGGACACTCCACCCACAACTTATTTGCAAATATCCAGTAATATTTTCATGATATATCCACCATATATACTAGGTTGTCTAGCAAATAATAGTAGTTGTCCAACAAATTTTGGAACATAATTATTATAGTCCAGTGAGCCAGATATTTACAAGTTAATTATCTTCCATCCCTGTGACTAACTCCAGATCCTCAATGAAAGAGGGTTGCACTAGGTCTTTGCTATGGTCTATGATGCCCCACATCCTCCCTGTGCCCACTTGAACCCAGCCCACCATACAGCTGATAGTGGTGAGGTCAATGATATCCGTGTGTGAGCACATCTTTGTGTATGTGACAGGTCCAATCATGGCATCAAATCCATTCATCTCACAGGTGTGCATGGCATCCAAAAAGTTCATGGGTGGGCAGTGTACATACCAAAATGAGCTCCAGTTGACCATACAAACATTGAGTCTCAAAGACAGATTTTTTCTTGGGCTTGTTTGTGTAAATATCTACAAGAAGGTCATACTATAAGTCTATTAACCTTCATTAGCTCCAAAAATACTAATAAAACACACACTTGGATGAAGGATTGGTCCTGGCCACTGCAGTTGGATGCAGTGGTGCTGGTCCAGATGCAGTCTCCTCCATCTGCAACTTAAACCTTACCCCGGCATTCCATCTCAATGGGTAATGCATTGAGAATCAATTGTGAGGGCTTGAGATATTCAGTCGCCAGGTGAGTGGCAATTTGGCAAAGTAGCTGGGAGCATGGCTTATAATGAGCAATATGAGGGAATTGTAGGATACTCATAGGGTCTGTCACATAGGTTTAGCATATGAATGTAGGTGGGAGGAATGTTGTACATACATTCAGGGTATACATGTTCTTTACTGCTAACTTTGGTGAGGTTGTCATCAAAATTAAGGTCTTCTCCAAGGTTAAACCCCAGTGAGAAGTGCCTTGGATGAGGGCTCAGCTGGTCGGGTCTCAGTGGACCTGCAAGGAGGATCTGCTGAGGACCGACCAGCTGAGGAAATCTGGACTATAAGGGATGGTTAATCAGAGCATGTCAGTTCTCATCCCTGTGCAGCTGAGCAGTCGTATCTGATACCATCAGGTCTGCTGTGAACTGATGGTTGGCTGGTTTCACTTAGGATGGTAGAAAATAATTTTAATAAACTGTTTAGCCATTCCCACAGATCCCCACCCACAGGACATTCATTGTGTTATCTGAGGTAACCAGAATTCCATTGCAATGGTGGAAGAGAAATTTTATATATTATTGTGAGTATATATATAAATACAACATTTTACAATAAAGGAATGTAACTACATAGAGACTAGAAGAGTTGCGTGCTATGAATGTTACAAGGCCCCAGTGGCTAGGAGAGTAAACTATGTATGTATGGCTCTCATTTTGTCCTTCATAGTGTTCTCCTGGGGCAGAGAAGGTGGGTGGGGGGTCCAATGTGAGGGTGTGGTATAGGTGAACCAAGAGCTGTATATATAGGCAAATGGATTTCACATGAATGAGAACACCAACTCAGTGAAATGAACAGAAACTGGTTTATTGGCAAGTGTTAGAACCCAGATTCATTCCCTGCTTTTCTGCTTTTCTCCGATATATTCTGATTTGTAATTCCGACACCATCCACCTGTTTTTTGCTTATCTCCATCCCATCTATATTTAGTCATTTTCATCAAAGATCTACATCTTTGGTCTTATGTCCATATTTACTTCTGCCCTGATCCCGTATTCGCTCCGTTTCGGATTTCTGTATTTGTATCTTTCCGATTTCCGTATTTGTATCTTTCTGATTTCCGTATTCATATCTTTCCGATTTCCGTATTCGTATCTTTCTGATCTGGATTATATCAATTTGTTATATACGACTCCTCCATGTACTCGTTGATCAGTTCGAATATTGACCCACCTTGACTCGATAACTTCTCACTTCTGTCTCTAAGTCTTATCTGACTCTCTGATCTTGTCTGACTCCTCTGACATCCGACCTTCCGAAATACCAGGACACCAAAGATCCAAGAGGGCGCAACCTATAAGTTGAAGCCAACATCCATACGTTCCGATTTCCGACTTCAATCCCAAACTCCAACATTCCGACAAATCCTGACATCCAACGAGAAGAAATCCAGCTCATAACAGTATATTCGAACTACAACTCTTGATCCATTCATTATGTCTTCTACCAGATCCCATACTGTCACCGGAATCACAGACCCCAGATCTAGCCTCCTGAATAATGAACCAGAAGACGACCCCAGTGACGATGACAACATCAACAACAATGAGGACGGCGATGATGATGAAGAAGATGAGGGGAAGGCTATATTAAAAGCTTTAAAACAGATAGCCAAGCACATGGGAACTCCGAATAAGGGTAAAACCGGAAAAAAACAAGCTCTGTGAACCCAACACCTTTGATGGATCGGATTCCCAAAAGCTCCATCCCTTCCTCCTTCAGCAAGCTCCACTTCCGTGACCGTCCTCAGACCTTTTCCAGTGATGAAGCAAAAGTTACTCATGCTATCTCTTTTTTAAAGGGAAGGCTTTAGATTTTTTCGAGCCTGAACTCTTAGATGACGATGCCTTTCAAGACCCACCCTGGCTTACAAACTACTGGGACTTCACAATGGTACTTTAAAAGAATTTCGGAGCTTATGATCCTGTCGGCGATGCAGCAACTGAACTCAACAATCTCCGAATGCGCGACAACCAACGCATCATGAAGTTCATCATAGAGTTCAACCGCCTAGCTGCTAGAGTCAATTGGGGCAATGCCGCCCTTTGTAGGAGTTTTTATACTAAACTTCCTGATCATATTAAAGATATTCTTGCAACCTGGGATAAAGCCGACATGCTTCCGGAACTCCAACAACTCGCGCAAACCATCGACAGCCATTATTGGGAACGACAAGGCGAGGTCAACTGTGCCACCACTTCTAACAATAACTACTCCGGTAACAGCAGCAAATCGGACAAGCAAGAATCCCGATCGAACCAATCACAGAAGAGGATGAACAACAACAACAGTTCAGCTTCCACCTCTTCTACCAAACCTCAGTCCTCCATGTCGAATTTCCGAAAAACTCCGGATCCTCCCAACATACTTGGAAAAGACGGAAAACTAACGCAACAGGAGAGACAGTGATGCATGGACCAAAACCTTTGCATGTTCTGTGGGAAACCTGGGCATATTGCGAAGGACTGTCCACAATCAACCTCTCTTAATGCTCAATCGAAGGCCTGAGCAGCCTCCACAATTTCGAGCAAACCCGAGTCCAAGGCCAAACCTGCAGCCGTTACAGATTCAAAAAAATAATAAGCAGCTCTGAGACCTCTGCACAGACCCAGAGTTGCATTGATTCCATCTGTGTGTTTTCTGAGGTCCAACTCAACACTTCCACTCTTTCAAAATCTTATTCTCTTACTATACAACTGACTTCCAACATTATTCCAAATACTAACATTCAAGCTCTCGTGGACTCTGGTTCCACTCATTGTTTTATAGACTCATCGTCCGCTTCCAAGCTTCCGCTGGAGTTCCACAACATTCCGCAAATCCTGCTAAAGCTCTTCGACAGCACTTCTAATGTCTCAATCATGCAGACTATCGATATGCCAATCTGCTTTCCATCTGGCGAAAATCAGGTTGTTGCTATGTATGTAACACCACTTGATTCTAGCTGTTCCATCATGCTAGGACACAACTGGCTCACCTGCTACAATCTGTTGATTGACTGAGTATTGAGTAGTATATTGTTCCATGTTCCTCAGCAGCAAGATTCAATTCCGATGTCACTCTCCGTGAAATCCACCTCTGCGGTTCCTGGAATCCCGAAATCTGATCGTGCGGACCCCCCCCCCCAACATCTGAACAAAACTCACCTATCGACCTAGTCCCTGCTTCTGCTTTTGCTCGCTTGTGCAAACTAGGTAACGAGGAGATCTTTCAGTTATGTGTATTTCCAAAAGGAAGATCCGCTTCCATCATTGACACTCCCCCGAATCCCGATCCGACAGCCAATCTGAACGGTGTTCCATCAGAATATCACGAGTTTTCCAACATCTTCAGCACGAAGAAAGTGGAAATTCTCGCCAATCATCAACCGTACGATCTCAAGATTGACCTGATAGAGGGAGAGAGTCCCCCCTTGGGAACCATTTATTCCCTATCTCCAGTTGAGCTAGAAACACTCCAAAAGTTCATTGACAAGGCACTAGCCATAGGATTCATCTGCCCTTCACTTTCTCCGCACGGTGCTCTGGTACTATTCTCAAAGAAAAAATTAGGCAGACTCTGACTCTGTATCGATTTCCGTGGTCTCAACAAAATCACGAAAAAAGACTGATATCTGCTTCCCTGACTTTCCGACCTTTTGGAAAGCCCCGGAAAAGCGCAGATTTACAGCAAAATCGACCTCTGACATGCTTACCATTTAGTCTGCATTAGAGGGGGCAACGAGTGGAAAACCACATTCAGGACCCGATACGGTTCCTTTGAATGGTGTGTTATGCCCTTTGGTCTCACTAATGCACCAGCTGCTTTTGAGCAATTCATGAACGACATATTCAGTGACATGCTCGATGTTTCAGTTCTCATCTATTTGGACAACATCTTAGTTTACTCCAACAACCTGGAAGAACACGAAGAACATTTCCATGAAGTCCTCCCACGTCTCCAAAAAAACCCACTTTATGCAAGATCCAACACATGCGACTTCCACAAGACAACGGTGGAATATCTCGGATACATACTCTCCCCGGAAGGACTTTCAATGGCAGATGATAAAATCAAAGTAATTCAAGAATGGCCCGAACCCCGAAAAGTAAAAGACATCCAATCCTTCCTAGGTTTTGCAAACTTTTACCGACGCTTCATTCATAATTCAACTCATCGTGGAAACTGACACTTCGGACTACGCCCTCATGGCAATCCTCTCTATCATTTCTCCAGAAGATGGCGAAATTCACCCTGTAGCTTTTCATTCCAGAACTTTTACTGCCCCAGAATTAAACTACGATGTTCATGACAAAGAATTACTTGCTATTTTTGAAGCTTTCAAAATTTGGCGACACTACCTCGAAGGTTCCGGTTCCACCATTGACATTGTAACCGACCACAAGAACCTCGAATATTTCGCAATCACCAAGCTTCTAACCTGACGACAAGTACGATGGTTGGAATACCTATGTCAGTTCAACCTCGTTATCCAATTCCAACCCGGGAAACTCAGAACAAAACCCAACTCTTTAACTAGACGATGGGACGTCTATCCTACAGAGGGGAGTAGCAACTATGCCAGCGTTAACCTGCACAATTTCCACCTGGTTTTCACTAACGAACAGCTGTCATTGTCCCTCCGAGCCACATCCCTTAATGTCACAATTCTCCACGCAGTTACCATCATGGATTTCGACAAACTCCATGACGAAATCTGACAATCCATCTCCTCCGATCCCGCAAATCCTCCAACACCCCGATGGTCAGTCAATCCACAAGGACTCCTCTGACTCGACAACCGAATCTATGTTCCTGACGTTAACGACCTCCGACTCCGCGTTCTACAATATCTGCACGTCCACCACATCTCCGGACATTTCAGACAAAACAAGACACTCAGCAACATCCGACGTGAATATACATGGCCGAAACTCCGAGACTTCGTTATCTCTTATGTCAAATCCTGTATAACATGCATGCAATCAAAATCCCAACGACACCGGCCTTATGGATTCCTTAAGCATTTACCAATTCTGCCAAGACTGTGGGATTCCATATCCTTGGATTTTATTGAGCTGCTTCTGCTTTCATCAGGTTTTGACAGCATCCTCGTTATCATTGACAGACTCACGAAACAAGCGATATTCATTGCAACAGTCATGACGATCACTTCCCCAATGCTTGCTCAGCTTTTCATTCTCCACATCTTCTCCAAGCATGGTGTTCCGACTCATGTCATCTCCGATCGAGGTTCCCAATTCGTGTCTTCCTTTTTCCACACACTCGGAAAGGCGCTAGACATGAATCTCCATTTCACCTCCAGATATCACCTCAAAGGCGACGGACAAACCAAACGAATGAATCAGACTCTTGAGCAATATCTTCACATTTATTGTAACTATCAACAAGACAATTGGGCTGAACTTCTTCCAATCACAGAATTCACCTATAACAACGCTCCAAACGCGACCACAGGAGTCTCTCCGTTCTTCACTAACAAAGGTTACAATCCTGACATTTCCGTCCATCCCAAACGCGATCTTGTTTCATCCTACACGAAAGATTTTGCAATCAACTTAGACAAACTCCACCAGGAACTCCAAAAGAGAATTTCCAACATGCAATCCCGATATGAGGAACCCACGAACAAGAAACATTCTCCAGCTCTGGACTTCAAAGTAGGCGACAAAGTCTTTGTCAAAGCTGAATTTTTCTGCACAACCCAACCTTCAAAGAAGCTTGCCGAAAAATACCTCGGACCTTTTGATATCATCGCACCCGCAGGTACCAGTAATAGAGCCTTTATTCTCCGACTACCCAACAGTATGTGCGCTGTTCATCCATCTTTCCACGTTTCCATGCTAGAACCTGCGACTCCTAACGCAATTCCGAACCAAATACTGCCTCTGCCTCTGCTAGTTATTATCGAAGGTGAACCCAAATACGAAATCAACGAAATTCTGGACTCCAATATAGACAATCACTGACGTTGCAAGCTACAATACTTGGTACGCTGGACAGGTTATCAAGGCACTGATGAAGAAACCTCATGGATTCCCGCTATGGAATTAGGCAATGCTTCAGAGATCGTTGAAGACTTTCATCGCAAATATCCCAACAAACCCGGTCTGACTCTTCCTTAACTTTTCTTTCTTTTTCTGATTTTTCTGATTTTTCCTACATTTTATGTTCAAGTTCCTAATTACATTTCCCTCTGTTCCAAGAAATTCTGCTTTGCGCTTCTGCTCAAATCCCAATTCAATTTTCTGACTCCATTTCCCATATTTCATCCCTTTCCATGTCCTCCATCCTTACTTCCAATTCCTGCTCCTGGTGCTGAACCATCCTTTGTACCCATGTGGTGAGAATTTGCGTCTCCTCAGAATGTGTCCACATGGAACTCACGTGACAATCGACGGACTTCCACAACTCTCGGATTTCCTTCACCAGCAGCTTCATTGTTCCTTCCTCACTCGTATCCACGCCTTTCGCAACTTCTTCCAAAAATCCTGACGTTCCCAGTCGACGGCACGTCCTCCCATCCTTTGTGCATTCATCGCATGTCGCATTCACTCCCTCCACTATTGGTGAACAAAAAATATCCTGAACCCGACATCCTGCACAACAATACTGTTTGTGTCCAACCCGGTTAATTGCAGATTCGTGAACCCTCCTACGGGCAATGGTTCTCTCCACCACATTGCTTTTCCTTCCCCGAGACCTTTCCTCCAATTTCTGGTCGGCCTTCCTCTCCTCCTTTTCCACCTTTTTCCGCTCCGACCTTCTCCGCTCCAATTTCTTCGCTGCTTCTTTTTGAAACTCCGAAATCGAGCGAATCTGTGCCTCTAAATCGGTCCCCGATTCCGAATCACCTTCGGAAATCAGGTCCTCAAGCGAGATAATCGGCGGCATCGACATTTTAACTCAGAAGAGAGTAGGGATAAGAAGATCAGGGAACTGATAAGTCGAGCCCCACCCATCACTCTTATATATCACATTAGGGGTTTCGCTTAATAACCAAACCAAATCTCCCACACTGATCTTAGGCCTCAAGGGCTTGGCCTTAAAGAGGAGATACTGTTAGAACCCAGATTCATTCCCAGCTTTTCCGCTTTTCTCTGATATATTCCAATTCGTAATTCTGACTCCATCCACCTGTTTTTTGCTTATCTCCATCCCATCTATATTTAGTCATTTTCATCAAGATCTACATCTTTGGTCTTATGTCCATATTTACTTCTGCCCTGATCCCGTATTCGCTCCGTTTCGGATTTCCATATTCGTATCTTTCCGATTTGGATTATATCAATTTGTTATATACAACTCCTCCATGTACTTGTTGATCAGTTTGAATATTGACCCACCTTGACTCGATAACTTCTCACTTCCGTCTCTAAGTCTTATCTGACTCTCTGATCTTGTCTGACTCCTCTGACATCCGACCTTCCGAAATACCAGGACACGAAGGATCCAAGAGGGCACAACCTATAAGTTGAAGCCAATGTCTGTACATTCCAATTTCCGACTTCAATCCCGAACTCCAACATTCCGACAAATCCTGACATCCAACGAGAAGAAATCCAGCTCATAACAGCAAGACAGTCATCTGTTTCTTAAAATAAAATAAATAAGAACAGGAACCAAAATAAATAAATTTGGAATTTGTAACTGTGAATAGAAAACACCAAAAATCTATGAGGTGTGCACAGATGAGCTCAGACTCCATCTGAGCTCCAGACTGAGGCAGTTCTCGCTGGGGTTAAACTTGAGTGCCATCTGCACCAATTGGCTCTGGTGGAGCATGTGGGAGCTCAGAGCAGTGTATGGTTTTGAGTGAGACTTGATGGCTGCCAATAAGCAACTGCAGCATTGTTCCATCACGAAGGACCAGTTTACCCAGATGGGTCCAGTGCATCGGATATCTAATGGGATGTGGAGGAGGGCATTATGGCATGATGTACAGGTAGAAAGTCTGGTTTTGTTGTATTGGTGATAAACCTTAGTTAATAAGCATGAGATGGGCAGAGATAAGATGGAGGATCGAACTTGCTCTTTGTAATCGTGCACCCATTGGAAGATCAACTCCTCAAGTGAGTCAATTTCTTCATCTGTAATCACAAACTGTAGGCAAATCTTCATAATATTGATGAATGTTATGAAATGGTTTGTGTGGGAGTCATTCTTTGAGAAGATATGGAGTGAGGTTGATCATCCAAAATGTCCATGCCTCTGTGGTGAAAAGATGATGTTCGGTAGCAATGTTGGGGAGTTCCTGACGGAAGATGGCAGGAATTGAAGGTGCATCCACTCATGCAGTGACAAGCATGATACTTGACAGCACCTACTACTCCATAAAAGATGCTCACTGCACACACACCTATCTTCATCATGTTTTGCCAGACCATCATCTGCTGTGCTACCTCCAGTCTCCCAGACACATCACCTCCACATTCATTCCATTTTCATCAATCCTATTTCAATATGCCATCCAGAATTTCAGCCATGCTCTTCCATGAATCTTTCCAGATGATCACAAAGCCAGACATACATGTTGGACCACAGATCAAACTTCCAACCTGACATTCTCCCCTTGATATTCATTTCACCAATCCTTCTCCAATCCTCCTCCATGTGTCACATATCGTCGGTATTATCCTCTTTATATTGAATCTCCTGAAGGCCCATCCCAAATACTCCCCTCATATCCTCCTTATCATATTCACAACTGCATATGGGCTTTTGGCCCTGTCTTCCATGCACCCTTCCATGTCATTGGCTTCAACCCAAACTATGAACCAGTAAATGGTTGGCATTGTATTGTACTCAGGAACTGTTGGGATATCAAAGAGCACAGACCAGGGACAGAGATTTGCTCTGGTTATGTGCTGAAGGACTTCATCAAGCTGGACTCATCTTTGTTCTCTCTCTGGAGGATATTCATACCCAAGTGTCATGATTGGTTCACATGTTTCTGAATTGTCATCAAGTCGAGTAACTCACTTACCCATCCTTGGAGATATTTGACAATCCTGGAATTCTATTGGTGACATGTCACACTGTGGGTTTTTGTGTACCCTGATGGCTTTCACCCATTATTCAGCAAGTTTTGGTGCTTGCCATTCTGCTTAGCTGAGCTGGCAGTCCAAGCTGATCTCAACAAGACATAGTGTGTTCGGCTAACATCATTTTTGCAAACTTATCAAAAATGCTGCCAATATATGTGGGCCTCATATATTGGTAATGTTTTTCAGATGAAAAACAATTTCTGTGTACCAAACAGGCCCTAAGTCATTGACCCTTTCAAATATTTTCTTCAAAATTTACAAGAAAATTTTATTACAACTAAATGATAAAATAAAGCCATTGCATTGAGCTTGTGTAAGAGTCTTAATGTTTTCACACCAAACAGACTGAGCCAATAACTTTATTGGGGTGGGTCTGTGAGTTGTGTGTTACAAGTAAAGATATCTGATTACCTAATTACTTGTGGACAACTGTATAGTTGTCCACTATCTACAGGCGCCCCTAGTGGGCAGCTTATATAATATCACCCATAAGTCACTCTGGTGACTTATATGCTCTAGTTAGTAGCATATATGCTAATGTGTTAATCTACATTCTTACATCAGGAGTTTTGAGCAATTTTATGCTGATGGAGGATCAGCATATACTGGTGCAGGTGCAGGATGATGACTGCACAGCTACTTTGACGGTGTTGTCGTAGTAAATGGAGTTGGATGGATTGACTTCCATTGTGTTGTCATCCGCTGTGATGGCAGATGCTGGCGGGGGAGCAGACAGAGTGGAAGGTTCCATCGACAGCACATCCATACATGCCTTCAAACAGGGAGGCCCTCCACCGTGTCTGTTGAGTGACAAGTCGTCATCAGACATAGAAGGTTGTCCCCAATAGCCAGGGGAACGAGGGGGTATGGGTATGTGAAGGCTGGTATATGTCCAGCCTTTGCAAGTGTCGAGTACCTTTTGTGTGGTCTCATTATAGCAGACCTTGCTCTGCTTGTGCACAAAGTAGGGCTCTATATTGATTAGAGCCCTAGCAGGATCTACCCTCATGTAGGTACCTAGCCACTGGGCTAGCTCGTCAAGCAATGTGCTCTTGTGGGGGCATTTCCACTCGAATGCTTTCTCAATGCTAGTGGACAATAGCATTGGAAGATCTTGCCACCAGAATGAGCCAGCAAGATCGGCCCACTGGCCACGGACTGTAAACAGCTCTGTAAGTTTTTGCAGAGAGAATAAACTGTCTTTCTTTGGCTTAATTAGCTTAAGCCAAACCCATATGTCAACATCCTCCAACCGGAGGGTGTTGTCTCCGTTCCCACAGATAGCAGGTGATACTCCCTCTGGGGAGTACTCTATAGTGCACAACGTGTCCCTAAGATTGGGAGGCATATTGTGTGCTATCTTGAACACTGGTGTTTGAGTTGCTAGGCATTGCTTGTGGTCAGCATGCTGCACGACATGGCAAATGTCGTGTGCGTGAGCGTGAGTTGCTCAACGAACATAGGGTTGTGGAGCAGGCAAGTGTCAAACCACTCTGCAGGTTGACGGCTGGTTTGTACTGCATTAGGGTGCGGTGCTTTGCCCAATGGGCAGGGTAGATATCCCATCTGCATAGCAGGCGGGTTGCCTATGGCTGGGGCGATGCAGGCATTCAAAGATGCAGGGTATGGTGCTGCCATCGCTCGCTTTTGGGATGCGGTCTTGTGACCGGATTGTATTGGTCCTACCGGTGAAGCACCGGTAGTAGGTGTAGATG
Organism: Ramaria rubella; assembly: GCA_015039355.1. Lineage (NCBI taxonomy): Eukaryota > Fungi > Basidiomycota > Agaricomycetes > Gomphales > Gomphaceae > Ramaria > Ramaria rubella. The sequence goes on along the minus strand of MU134782.1, from coordinate 31,165 downwards.
GACTCACTGAGTCCTTCATCAAATCTGGCAAGGATGTCAGATTGATGATTGTCAGTGGTGATTGTGTCAACTTCATGGCGGATAACTTATCCGCCATTTTGCGATTGAGCTGCCTCTCCTTATTGAGGGCAGTGCACAGACTATCGAGCTCTGAATGGAGCTTGTGTGTCTCCTCTTTATAAGAGGATACTGTGTCCTTAATGAAAGGACACGCCATCTTGGCGAGTAAAGGTGGCCAAGCCACTTTTAATGCATGTTCAATGTCACACGTTCGGGGGTCGATAAGCTGCAATTTTGCGGCTTGCAGCAAGTGCTGTGTGTAGGCATTGCACTCCAGACAGGCATCGCAATGGACAATGGCTATGGCATCCTTGACACCATGCACTGTCCAGCTCTGCTCCTTTTGGAGCATGGCAAACTGCTCAGAGGCACTAGGTAGTGCCTCTGCTGAGGGGTGTAGATGGGACACTTCAGCATCCATTTGTGATGTCGCTTTTACACTTGCACTGGTGTGGGTGTGGAAGTGGGTGGCAAGAGCCTTGAAGTGGCGATAAAATTGTCGCTTAAATTCAAAGCGAGCGCGCCCGTCGTGTCACGTGATCACTTCACATGACGGCGTCGCATCGTGCGAATTGCTGACACAAACTGTGTTCATGTCGAGTCCTTTTATTAAGGACTCACTCTTTGTCATTCTCATGCATATAAGGCATGATTAGGAAGCTCTCGCGGCTTCCTAACTCCCCTCAGCTCTAGATAAGCATCTTGCACTTCTAACTCTCTGCATGCAGAGAGTGGCTCCCAGGTGACATCTCCTAGTGTCCACTGCACTTGTAACTCCAACATGGAGTCACTAGTCCAGCGATGAGCAAGGATCTCATCTATGAACCATTCTGGTTCGTCTTCTTTCCCAAAGTCGTAAATGTAATTTACGTTGCAATGAGGAAATCATTCGTTGTCATTGGGTATATGCAGTCTGATTAGACTCACATGAAACTTTGAAGTATCCTCTGAGCCATGAGCTCTGGAGGTAACTCAAGTTTCACATTAGAGGTGGAGTTGTCCACCTCTACAATTTGATATGGCCCAATATAATTGGGCACTAGTTTCTTTGACCATCCTTTAGGTAAGGACAGGTTCTTCGTAGACAGATATACTAGCTGTCCGGCCTCATATGTCGTTCCCTGACGGTGTCTGATATTTGCAGTATCTGTCTGCTGTACTCAACTCGCGATGATTGCATTGTGAGCATCAATCAGGTTCCACAATACTTGTTGTGCAAACTGCCATACTCCTCTAAAGGTAGTATCCACTGATAGTACTTGCCTGATACTGGGCAAGTATCCACCATTCAATTAGAACAGTACATATCCTGTGGTCATGCTGACTGAGCTATTCAGTGCAAACTCTACCATGAGGCATTTCTTGGCCCAACCCTTCTGATCACTCTGCACTACAGTGCAGAGTATTTGCCCTACAGAATAATTTGCTTGTTCTGTTGCTCCATCCGTCTGTGGGTGGAATGCTGTGGACATGAGCAGTTTCATGCCCATTATACACTGCAATTCCCCCCAAAATATGGAGGTGAATTTGGAGTCATGATCCGAGAGGATTGACTCAGGTACTCCATGCAGGCATATTACCTCTTTGAGGTATAACCATGTGACTTGTCGCGCAGTAACTCTTGTTGTAGTTGGTACTAGATGCACCATAGACGTGAGTCTATCAATCACAACTAATAAGTAGTCGTGACCCTTCGATTCTGGCAACAGACCAACAAAGTCCATTCCGATAGACTGCCATGGTCTATCAGGTATCGGCAGGGTATGCAACAACCCTGCTGGTCATCTATTGTCCTTCTTTGCACCCTGACAGGCTGCGCAGGATCCACAGAACAACTCTATGTTGGCTGCCATTCCTGACCACCAGTACGATCGTCTGATGTACTTGTCGGTTTTGAATTGCCCAAAATGGCCAACTACTCTATGTGCATGATCAATAATTATCTCGACTATTCTCCTCCCCTTGGAAAAAACTTCCTGGGGGAGACACACAACGTCTTTATTGAACTGGTTCTTTGTCAAAACCAGTCTGTTTCTCACCCCAAATCTGGGGTGAGCCTCAGGATTTGCCAATACTTTCTTGAGTATTGGATCTGTACCATAGCCATTGGCTACAGCCTTTTTTAGGTCAAACTCACATTCTACATGTGAGTGTAGACTCTCTGAGTCTGCACCTGACACTGTAGCTAGTACATTGTCCTCCTCATTACCTTCCACCTGTGTGGGAGGTACTTCCCCTGCTTGCTTCATTTACTGCGCGTCTGTGACACACTGCTCTGTCACATCTTGTAATCACTGCAACTGTCACGCTGCAGCCATTCATATTTCTATGAATTGATCCGTTGGGAGGAACTCTCCTTCTGGATCCAGCTGTGCATCTGTGTTGACATATTCTTCCACAGGGTGACTTTCACCCTGCTTATCGTTCTCATAGTAGCGTGACAGACAGATGGCTACCTTGTTCTCCACCCCCGGTACATGTACCGTGGTATAATTGAATCTGGAGAGAAACTCCCACCAGCACACCTGTCTGTCAGACAGATGCTGTTGTGTCTCGAAGTATTCAAGACCTTTGTTATCTGTCACCAGTGTGAACTGGCAACCTAGAAGCTTGTCCTCCCACTTCATGAGTGCTTTGAGGATAGCAATTGTCTCATGCTCATGCGTTTTGTAACACTGTTGTGCAGGACTGAATTTCTTCAAAAGAAATCCTGCTGGACAACACATTGTCCAGTCTGTACCTTGTCCATAAACTGCTCCGACTCCCGACTTGGAGCCGTCTGTCACAACCCAAATGGGTTCTGAACTAGCATGGTTTATAGGCTTCAATATTGGAGCCTTACACACTAGTGCTTTGACGGATTCAAAACACTTATCCATCAAGGGTGTCCATTGAAATGTCCTGTTGTTGCGTGCACTTCCTGATAAGGGAGTTGTATACGCCGTCAAATCTGGCATATATGGTGCCAGATACTGAACGAGTCCTAGAAATCTTTGGACATCGTTAAATGTTCAAGGTCTTCTCCAACCTCGAACCTTCTCCATTTTATTTGCGTCTGCATTTATGCCCTTGTCATCTATTATGTGACCAAGGCATTCCATGCGATGTGAATACAAATCAATCTTGGATCGATTTCCACTGAGGAACAAATGTGCCTCATGTAAAATATCAAACACCTTTCAAAGGTGTTTTTTGTGCTCTTCTATAGAGCTTGAATAAATGAATATATTGTCCAAGTATACGTGGACTGATTGACCAATTTGGTTACAAAAAATCAACGTCATGAGACATTGAAAGGTGGATGGTGCGTTACAGTCGCCAATCTGCATAACCTGGCTTTTGAACATGCTGAATATTGTCGCAAAGGCCATCTTATCAACATCCTCCTCGACTATGTGTATTTGTTTGTACGCATCAGACATGTCAAGCTTGGATCAATATGCAGCACGAGCTACATTGTGCTGGATCGTCTCCTGGTCTGGGAAGGGTGTAATGTCCTTCACTGTGTTGTCATTGTGTAGACGTAGGTCTATCGCTGTTCTGAGCTTTCCGTTTTTCTTCGGAATGCATAGCGCTGGTGCTGCAGAACATACAGATGCTGATACCCACTAACGAGCAGTGGTATACCAGTCGACTTTGTCGATCAGTTCCTTTCAAAGTGCTTCTGGACACTTTGGTCATCGATAATGAAACTGTTTAGTTTCATCCATGAACTTAATTTCATGGTTGATCTCCCTCAAAGGAGGAAGTTCTAAGGGCACACCTCTGAGGAGATCTGTGAATTCTAGCTCCCATCTTTCCCTAAGTTTGGGAAAGTCATCAGCTGTTAATAACAGTTGATTGGTGCCAGTAATCCTGTCGGTATTTCCATCGGTATGTTGGTTGGGTAGACCAACATCAATGTTTGGTTGCTTTTCTTTTCATTTTCCCTTGTCTTGCCTCCCATCTGGTGAGCTTGTCAATGGCTCCACTTGCAATGAGAAGCCATTTGCAAGTCACGGGGTGTGGCTCGCTGGTTTGGGTTTAAGACTTGCAATTCGAGTCCTGCGTTCAGCTGGATCCTGGAAGTCTGGCTGTACTTCCCAGGCATTCACATGGTTTGGAATTACTTCCTTCCCCATACAGATGCATCCCTCACCTCTAAAGTTGAGGGATATCCCTAGTTTACGTAGGAACGGTGTTCCCAGTATTGCATTGTGGTAGTCTACGTTCGCCATATTGAAGTATTCCTCGATATTATGCTCACCAAAGTGTATGTTGGTGTGGGCTCCGTAGTTGATGGTCGACTTACTGCCAACGCATGCTAGCTGTAGACCAATAGGACATTCAAGTTTGAATGTCTTGATGCCTATGGCATGTATGAAGTCTGGAGAGAGCATTACTCCCTCACACCTGCTGTCTGGAGACAGGGGGCTCTGACTCCACCAATCTCCCAATATCCAGAGATTGTTTATTTGTCTATATGCACCTGTTTGGGGCATGTCTTATCACATGGTCTGAACCAATGATCGTAGATAGGCTCGCTGGTCCTATCTATGACTCCTGCATGGGTATGGAAATCGTTGATTTGATTTGAACTGCCACTAATTGTGGTAGTTGGTTTTTGCGCTGCATATATGTGCCACCTGTCCTCATACGATCCTCCTAGCAGACGTACTCCACTCAATATGAGCTTTCTGTTCCCATATCGTTGTCATCATCCCATTGATAGGGCGTGATTTCCGACTGGTAATCAGTGACCAATGCTGATTTCACTCTCATGGTTGTCCTGGATGTCCATTTGCTTGTCTACTTTGCCACTTTGTGGCTCCTCCTCCCCTTCTTGAGCACTCCCTGAGTGCTCAACCGCTTCCTCTAACTGTGCACCTGCTATGCGCGGTTTGTTCTTCCATTGTGGGCAATTGGGCTTGATATGCCCAACTTGTCCACACTCGTAGCATGTTAACTCTGTGCTGTGTCCTTGACCTCTTGAACCTCCAGGAGGTTTTTGTGGAGGGCAAGAAGTGGCGGGAGCTCCAGCTCCAGCTCTCTGTGTAGTATGTACCCCTGTTTGGGGTACACTTGGCCTCGTCTCTACTTGAGGTTGAGTATTAGGCGGAAGATAGGTCATCTGCTTTGCGGTAGGGCGGCTCCCTGTATTGAGAGCTCGAGATGAACTTGGCACAGCCTGACTTTGACTATTTGTCGAAGCTGGCTTTGCCTGCAGCACATGAGTGCAGCTGGACTCCTCTTATGCAACCTGATGTCATATCGAGATGCATCCTTTACTGCCTTTGCGGCTTCATACAATTCAGTTATTGAACTGAATTCTGTCATGTAGCCTAGTTTTAGGACTTCATGATGCAGTGCTTCTCGAAGCGCTGCTATGAACTGTTTGTGGATCGTATATTCATCAGGCGGATGTATCATCCGCACTGCATACTTTGTAATATCGTTCAGTAATTCTTGAACGGTTCTAGTACCTTGCACAATTGTGTTGAACTTATTTGACACATGTCTGTGTGTGAGTGCATGTAGAAATTGCTGTTGTAAGCTAGCAATTGCACTCTCGAGGGTCCAGTCAATTACAGCTCAATCATGACACTCGATATTTCGAGCATACCACTCCAATGCCTTGCCTTTGAGGTGAGTTCCCAAATAGTTCAACTGGAGTTCCATGCTAGATGGACCCAGTAGGCTATTCATGCCTAGCCATCTCAGGATTCCTGAGACGAAGTTCTTGAATTCTTCAAGATCTGCTTTCCCAGCATACTCTGCTGGGTGAGGTAGTTTAACTCCAGCTTTAGCTAGCACAGATGTGTCTGGCTCACTGTCCTTGTGTTTCTCAAGGGCAGCTCACACCATCTTTGCGACTCCATCTACATAAGTAGATGGATTTCCTACTACCTCCTGAACCCTCCATTCAGGATCTGTAACTGCTAGTGATACCGCACGCGGTATCGCTTGTATCCAGTGAAGCCGAGGGACATGATTGCTCACATCCTGCTGCACTGGTGGATCAACAATGTCTTTGTTGATCTGATACAACAGTCGACATTTGTCAGCTGTTAAAAACACATCCCTCAGTCTATGACTGCTGCTGAGGGTGGATCGAGCCACTCTCGCTGACTCGATCAGTTTGTCAAAGGTGTCACCTTTGATCCTGGCAATATATGCCCCCTCGACTAGGTTATCCGCATGTTTAGCACAGAGTTCTAGCGCATGGTGCTTCTGTCATGCTACCTTATGTTCGATCCTATCCCAGTGATCAAACTCACATTCAAGACTAACATGAGTGCTAGTTGTGGTACTGACACTATCGGCGTCAGACTTCATCATCTCCTGCAGTGACTGTTGGGTCACTGCTTTGAGCACTTCTTGCTCGTTGTATGTTTGTTTGATCTGCGAATTCCTTTGTGGATATTTTCTCTATCATGGGCCTCTAGCTCATGATCCGTCTCTTCCTCAGTACGCCGGCACATACTGATGCTATCTTGCTCTATGGTGGCACTAGGTTCTCAAGAAACATTTCTGTTGCTCGGTCCAGGGGGAGGTGGCATCCTCTGTCTGTCTCGCTTCTTGTGGGCTTTCTCATAGGATATCTCACGAGTACCACCATACCCACAGATATACCTGTACTCTTGAAACAATGGAGAGTACAGATATGATATTTGGTCAAACATTTACACATAAATACTCGCAAGTACAGGTAGAGTACAGGTATACCTGTGAAAAATCAGCAAATACCTGCAGATATCTGTGATACCTGTGAAAAAATCGAGAGTACAGATATGGCTTTTGGGACCAAAATACCCACAGATACAGTACTCGCAAGTACAGGTATGTACTCGTGAGATGCCCTACTTTCTCAGCCTCGTGGTTGACTTCACGATCCCTATTGGGATTGTTTCCACACTTGGGGGCCTTTCCATGTAAAGGTCCCTGTACTTCCTCCTCCAGGGACTGCATTAACAGTTCCATACCATCTCCCAAGGTTTGGAGTTGGTTTGTGGTGTCGTCTACTGCACGAGCTGCCTCAGCCACTCGTTGGCTCACTTCACACATAGTCTCTACATGTTTACAGCTCTCTTTGAGGGCCATAATCATCTGGGCAATATGTCTGGTTGTATGTTTGTATCGCTGGGTTTCTTCATCCCGGCAGGCTGACCCCTGTTCTATTGTCCCTGTTTGGGATGGTGAACTTCACGATCTGCGATCTTCTTGGACATGTGGGAGCTGTGACATTGACACTCCCAGCGAATTGTCCATGTCACTTGTTGGCAGCTCTCTCGACTTGTTGAGAGACAATCATAACTTTGACCTAGTCGAAGTTCTTTTAGTTCTTTTAACGGGCGATATTTCATCTGTTTCTGATTCCTCCGGCACGGATCTCCTAAGATCCACCGATACTCACTTTCGACTCATGGAGTTGGAAGCTACAGGCATCATAGTTATATGAGGATTAGCTGTCCTCATCGGCATTCCCGTTCACCTGTCCACATCATGGGCAGGCTCAACTCTCCTGTCTGGGCCCTTGGCTGTGGCTCCAGACGTATCTGGATCCTCTCCGGATCTCAATGTTCGGCTTTGAGTTCTTATTGAAGTCATAGATCTGTGATCAATCAGCCACACCGTTGCATTCTTCTATTGATTTAGAAGAAACAACAGTAAATGTCTGTATACTGTTTCTGAAAATTCTGGCAAGTGCTAAACTCGTCGGTTTGGATAAAAAGATCAGTTGATCTTTTTCTAAATTTTATCGCAGTGCTGCCAATAAGATTTGCAGTCAAAAAAGTGTAAGAGTCTTAATGTTTTCACACTAAACAGACTGAGCCAATAACTTTATTGGAGGTGTTACAAGTAAAGATATCTGATTACCTAATTACTTGTGGACAACTGTATAGTTGTCCACTATCTACAGGCGCCCCTAGTGGGCAGCTTATATAATATCACCCATAAGTCACTCTGGTGACTTATATGCTCTAGTTAGTAGCATATATGCTACTGCTTGCCATTAAGTCAAAACAAACTGAACTTTGGTCAGCCTGGGGCAGGTTGGTCCTCATGTAGTTTGGCTGGTGATGATTTGATCAATTAGATCAATCACATCCTACACCTACCATACCCAGACAGCCTTATCTAATTAGGGCACCAGATGGGCATCAATAGGCGGCCTAAGTAGATAGGATAAGCAGTATGTACTCACACGACGAATAATTCACGAAAATTCAGGCAGACTTGAATTTTACAAGTAGTTGCAAATATGTGGGTGACTACGTACCACTACATACAGTACTTCGACACTCGTGTGATGCCATCAACATTGATACATGTTGTCATCGTTGCACACAGCAAACAATGTATAGTTGCCAAAACTCACAGGTTTTGGCTGTTTCTTTCAGAAAATAGTCTATTAATGTCACATAATTATAAAAATAATAATTTCTAGTACTTGTGTTCCCCAACACAGATTAAAAGGATGGAATCTGTGTTGGGGAACACAAGTACTAGCATACCAGGTACCTGCAGATATATATTATACCTGTATACTTGCACAAATGGGGAGTACAAATATGGATTTTGATCAATGTTTATGTGTAAATATTCACAGATAGAGTACAAGTACAGGTATACCTGTACACAATACCATATACTATAATTGTGGGATGCCCTATTCTGTGCTTAGAGAGTTCATATATAGATAGTTGACTAACATATGGATCCCTAGCTTTTGGTTCTCATCCACAAGTCTTAGAGTATGATTGTCTGCTCAGAACAGGCCCTCATGTGAGCCCCCAGAGTACTGATGTACAGAGTTTCATCCTTTTATTTTTTAAATAAAATGTTCTATTACATGTAAATTTAATTAATGCTTGGACGTATATTAGCATATGAAAAACACCACATAAAATTTCTCTTCCCTGGTAATTTTCTCCCCTCTCCAAAATAAGAGTAGAATCAAAGAATAAATAGAAAACTGTAGAATAGACACACCTGACACTCTATATGCACCAGGGAGTTCAATGGGTGTCATGTGTACCAAGAAAGAGATCTCTGCTGTTGTAGACTTACATTAAACAGTTATATAAACAATATAAATGATCTTGAGAAGCCTTGAAAGCAATAAATTACTGAGAATAGTAGTATTTATCATGAGTGACCAGGAGAGTGAAATGTTCTAAAAGCTGCAGTGGATGGATAGGCACAAAATTACAGATAAAGCAAGCTAGTAGGTACTACATGCAAGGTGTAGAGTATGAAGCCCTGGGCTTTAGTGGATGAGGCCCAGAGATGTTGATGTGGGGAGGAGCACATGATTATATAAGACACTATTGCTGCAGTGTGCTGGAAGTTATTATTTTTATAATTATGTGACATTAATAGACTATTTTCTGAAAGAAACAGCCAAAACCTGTGAGTTTTGGCAACTATACATTGTTTGCTGTGTGCAACGATGACAACATGTATCAATGTTGATGGCATCACATGATTGTCGAAGTACTGTATGTAGTGGTACGTAGTCACCCACATATTCGCAACTACTTGTAAAATTCAAGTCTGCCTGAATTTTCGTGAATTATTCGTCGTGTGAGTACATACTGCTTATCCTATCTACTTAGGCCGCCTATTGACGCCCATCTGGTGCCCTAATTAGATAAGGCTGTCTGGGTATGGTAGGTGACATCCTAGTAGTCTCACCACTCCGAGTCCTCCCCCAGTCCTCCCCCGACGATTTTCCTCACGTCGTTAGTGTTGCATCACCCTTTACGTGGGATTAATTAATCAAACGTATGGGTATGACAAGAAGAACATCATATGATAACATAACATAAATTAAATAAGTAGCTAAGAGTGTATCTTCAAAAACATACGTACAGGCCACAAAAAGGTAGGAGAAAAGAGCGGACAACTTTTAGACGAATCGGCATATACACCTCACCAATAAGACAGGATACCTATATCGTGTTGATATTCAGCAAACGCGCGCCTTGGTACGGGCCTCCCTCAATTCCTCCGCATCGATAACGTCAGGATCGCGGCCCTTGACTTCCGGAAGGAGTAGTGACAAACACGCGCCAGCAATGCAGCATGCAAAGAAAACTGTAACAGTACAAAGGGTAGATGTCGAATTATTGGTATAAAGAGGTGATAGATATATACGTACTCCAGAGCACATTTGGTGTACCGATCGAGCTGGTGAGAGCGTTGAACCCCAGGGAAGATATGATCGCTCCGGCTTTCCCGGACGCGGCACTAATACCGTGAGCGGAGGCACGGAAGCGTGTTGGGAAGACTTCGGCGGGATAGAGATATGTCGTGCTGTTAGCGTAAATAGTCTGAGTTGAAACCAAGGGAACTAATCGGCCGGAGGTAGGCTTACGCGTTGGCGCCGAAATTGAAAAAGAACTAAGAGGCGATGAGTGAAGAGTGGGAGCGGCGTAAATACAACATACTTGGAGGAATGCAAAACAAACGACAAATGCAGGCGTTGAGAGCTCATGGAATCTCCCTGCTAAAATACCCACTATACATCCAACGGGAATGCGTCAACAAGTGATGGAGCGACACCATGAGGGACACGTACAGAACAATGCAGCCATAAGGAAACCTTGGATCTGGATCCACTTCCGCCCCAGTATTTCAACCGTCAATACCGTAACATAGTACCCTATGGATCAGTGGTATCAGCCAACTGTCGCTGCGAAAGGTTGAAGGAAAATATTAAACACGAACCAGGGACGAAACCAAGCGCTGTAATAATAAGATTTCCAAGCGCTGTTTCCCAGAGCTTGTGCCAAGGCGTTCCGGTTTTACCGCCGAATCCGATTTGTTGCAGAACCACAGACTGATGGTAAAGACACGACATCAGCGGACTTACATGCAAAGGGCACACCAATGCACACAGTCTGTAACGCACCTGGTTGAGATTGATACCGTAAAAAGCGATGTCAAGAAGAAACCAGCATCCGCACGTTCCGAGGAGTATACGAGCGTGGCGCCATTCAGAAAAGTATTCGATGAATTCTGAAGGGTGTATGCAGTAGAAATAAGGTCAGAATGAAGGCTAGCACGCAGAGTTGTGAACGCACCTATGAAATGGGCTTTCTTCTTTAAAGCGACGTATTTCACGCCTTCTGTCCTCACCACATCCAAACCGATCTGAGAGACTTCAGCGTTTCCCGGGGCCACTGGGTTATAGCGTCAATGCCGAGTGTAGTGTGATTCATCTGAGCATATTTTCACCCTTTTCTTTTTGTAATTCATCCTTAGACTCTGAACCTGCGGCGCGCTCGCGCGAACGGATATAACGTTTTGCTTCAGGGAGGGTGAGACGGTGGTAAAGTGTGGCGAAGGCCGGGATGAGTGAGATGCCAACGATAATGCGCCATACTGTAGAAAGCAGAGGGGAGGTATTAGTGGGAGTGTAAGCGGGAGTCAGGCCCGGGAGAGTGGGTTGATTTCGGGCTATATTACTACTCGAAGCAAGAATGTTCCCCCGAGTATAGACACCACAAATTCAAGACTCACCCCCATCTGCACGGCTTACTTTTCCTTCCTCGTTCATAACATGTTTGTATGCTGCAAGAACGATCATCGTCGCGAGACTGCCGACAAAAGATCCCCAACCCTAAGTGCCGACCGTCAATTGACCCCAACATGTTGAGATGCAGTGCCTACTTGGTTTGCGAACACATAGGCAAGCATCGTCCCGCGCTTGTGAACACTGACCCGATCACTCGATACGGATGCAGACATGGGGTAATCGGCGCCAACACCGATGCCAAGGATGATACGACATACAACTGCGAGTTAAATAAATGGTTCGTGAACGGATAGACAAGATGTCTGACAATAAACTTACTCAGCCAGATTAAGACACCATTGGGGTCACCTTTCCTTATCAAAGGTCCAGTTGGCGCACTGATAGACAAAATGGTAGCGAATATGATAATCATCAATTCCTTTCCGTAGACGGCTTTGCGACCACTGGATAGGACAATTATCAATTATTGACGTGGGAGAAGATTCAGACGTCTGTGACACTTACAGCGCATCGGCTAGATACCCAAAGCTGAATTGACCGATGACACTGCCGATGTTGGCGCTTGCATTGACCAAACCATGGAGTCCATTTGGAAGTGCGCTTCCGTGGTAAAGTACGTATTGAAGCATAACGGTCACTTGCTGCGAATGGTTTACTGAGGTCAGCAGGGAAATAATTAAATATGAAATTATTGGGAGGCGTACGTTGATGATGAAAAGATCGTACGCGTCCAAGAAGAACCCGACCTAGGGTGTGGGGAACAAAGAGTTGATGAGGAAGTTCAGGAGAAAAGGAATTTTTAAAGGAGGAGGCTCACACCACTGATGCCCAAAAGCTTGATATCTGTCTTCGTGAGGTAGAAGGGTGGTTTGTCCTCCCTGTCACGCTCATATGCTTCGAGGCCGCCTTGGACGTCTCCTGCATGATAGGATCCCTCTATGTCGTCCATACTATCTCCAGCATGGCCCTTGTGTTCTACATCAACATCAGACGAAGCAGACATACTCAAACGAGAGAGTATCGTTCCGTAGAATATGCTATGAGCCGAACGAATATATCTTCCGAACGAAAAAGGTGTGATCAACGGAAAGGTAAGGGAGGGGGGAGTTGAGACGATATGGTCTAGGAAACCCAAACGAGAATATATTTAAATGGCTTGCGCTCCAGCGAAATTCGGCACATGCGATCATCATAGCTCCAGAAAAACAGTGCGGACTAGTGTGGAATGTCAAAATCCTCGATTGCAGAACGTTCGTCGGACATTAAATTGGCATCCATGTGAGTTTGCGACGACTCGCAGATCTAGGCCAACCAGTGGAAAGTGATTAGAGGGTTTTGTACATCTGAAGTATATATTAGGGCATTAGTTTCATCAATGATTCAAGCATCTTGTCGCCCTCCAACGAACGTTTCTCGTTGGATTCAGAAACTTCCCAACATCTTCGTCAACTTTCTGCTCATTTCAATCCCAAACTTGGACAGAGGGATTCATAGTCGGACTGCCAAGCAGTGAGGCTCCTGCACGGGGCGACATAGACGTTTACTAATTAAGTTTGTGAGTTAGGGGTTCGACTTATCTCAGATGTACGGGAGAGGGGATCAGACACAGGATTCACGAGAATCAGACATTGTCATAACGATGACTTGGCATCAGTGCTTTCTCCAGCTCCATGCTGACAATAGTAGGTTCGGGATGTCGGGAGGGTCTTACCTTGCTTATTTCTAGTCTGAGTCCGAATCACTCCGGCGTGATAAATCTCCTGTCAAACATTCATCAGAGCGGATACTGGATCGACACCGATTCCAATTGAAACACAGTTAGACGCGCACCACACGTGTAGTGTGCCGCTGCTGCAATTGATCGACGATTTCTAAACCAACCACTGTGAAAAATTTGCAGAACATGTAATAGCCAACATGTCCTGCAAAGGCACTGAATGCAACTGAGAATTCCAGGAGCTCTGCAGGGTAAGATACCATAGTGTACAGTTGAAAAGTGCTTTGTTTAAAACACCAACATATAAACATTGTTTTAAATGGTTTAAAAACATGTGTTTAAGTCAGGGCCTAAAATTAAATAGTGTTAAAAATTCAAAAATGCTCTATAGATATATGATATGTTTTCAGAGACTACAAAGAGCTATCACAAAGAAATATAGCTGTAATCAGTCAGGCTTCCTGGGTCACACATAAGGAAAATGAACTTAGATGTCTAAATATATGGTAGCACAGAATTTCACAGTCAAAATATGTAACATACCTGACAAATGTAGCATACATAGGATCTGATGCTAGTGGCTAGCAGTAGCTAGACGTTCGAGCTCTGCTCAAAATGACTTAGACACTGGCCGTCACTGAAGCTACCCACTGGAATGCCACTTGCTCCTGACATCGACACCCTCGTCCTCCCGGATTCGCAATTGCTGTGTCATTTGTCAGCCCCTGCATTACCGGACACGTCACATCACTTGGGCTCACAGAATTGATGTGTATCCAGACATGGCAAACTGACACATTTGGTTTCCTCCAGCTCCTCAAATTGTACTACTAGTAATCCTCACCATCCGAGTTGAACAGGCTCCCTCTTGCCTGCTGGGGTCCAGAAAAGGGGAAGACCCTCTGTCGTGTCCTTACTGAGTAGCAACATTGCCCCTCTGCCCTCACCTGGCCACTCCTCTGAGCCCCCCAGACCAGACTGTGACTCCCTACTCGCCTCCGGATCAGACTACTTCCCAGACTACTCCCTCGAGACAGCACTTTGTGAGCTTATTGTTCTTCATCGCAAAGCATGTCAGCTCAAGGATCACCTCAATATTGAATGCCAATGCCGATTTGTGTTGGAGGATCGCCAGATGCAGGATCAGCTCATCAGGCGTGAGTGGGAGGATGAGGTTTTATTAGAGGCAATTGATGCTGGGGCGAATATAGTATGTTTTATTATTTTTTATCTGCATATTTAATACTAACTACAGCTTGCAGCCCAATCCTAGGTACATGGGTGCACAGGGGGAGACCCTTCAATGCACCTGCAAGTATTTTCAGATGACCTACAACTCAGTCACACCATCAAAAAGGAATGATTGAGGTTGATCTTCAAAACTGCACGGCAGGCACTAACTCTCATGTGGCGCTGGAGGCAAAAGAGAGAGGTGCTGGGTGCATGGAACAGGGCCTGGGTGGAGATTGGGAAATCAATGTGGAGCTCACTGGAAGCTTAAAGACTAGTATTTATCATGTTGATCTTAAGTTGTTGGAATATGATTTTGTTGTGAGGATACTACATTGGCTGATCCATAAAAATTGTACAAAGTGGCCATCTAAGCTCATTGGAAAAATGACACACCAGGAGCTACATTTATTTGCATGGATTATATCCTCTCAGATAATATTGTACATTTTGTTGTACTGTACAACTGGAAGTCTTACAAAGGAATGTTTGGAAGGAAAAATTGGCCAAAGAAGGGGTATTACATTAGAGGACACTCTGGGAAGTGGCTTGACCCAGGAATGAATGGAGCCAAAACTTGTCCACCTTCACCAAGCAATTATTCCCATTAACTTTGACCAATGGCCCCACAGCTCTATATTTGCTGTTTCTGCTCTGGGGAGTGTTCCAGAATGGCCCCACACCTCTAGATTTGGTGTTTCTGCCCCAGAGAGTGTTCCAGAATGGCCTCACAGCTCCAGATTTGCTGTTTCTGCCCCAGGGAGTGCTCCAAAATGGCCCCATGCCCTGATATTTGCCATTTGTGGCCCAGGGAGTGTTCCAGAATGGCCCCATGCCTCTGCATTGGCTGTTTATACCTGGGGGAGTGTTCTGGAATGACCCCATGCCTCCACACTTGATGTTTGTACCCAGGGGAGTGTTCCGGAATGGCCCCATGCCTCCACATTGGCTGTTGATACCCAATGACCCCATGCCTCCACACTGGCTATTTCTACCCAGGGGAGTGTTCTGGAATGGCCCCATGCCTCCACACTGGCTGTTGATACCTGGGGGAGTGTTCTGGAATGACCCCATGCCTCCACAACAACACACATGGGGGTAAATGCTCACTCCAGACCACTCCCAGCAGCAGAAACAGCAAATGTCATAAATACCCACTCCAGCACACTCCCAAATCAGACACAGAAAATCTCAGGGGAAGAGGCCATTCCAGAACACTCCCAGCAAGAGAAACACCAACCATAGATAATATTGTACATTTATTCTCCTGTACTACCATTATTTTACAAGAAACCTTCAGAAAGACAAATTTGCCACAGACATGCTAATACATTAGAAAATACTCTGGTATGTAGCTTGATCCTGGAATGAATTGATCCAAAACTTGTCCACCTTCTCCAAGCAATTATTTCCATTCACTTCAACCTGTGTCCCATCAGGCCATTGTCCACCTAAAGTCTGGGCTTCCTTTGGGAAGCGTGGACTAAGAACAACTGGTTGGACAATTGATTCAAGCTGAATGACACCCCCAACAGCCCCTCAATCAGACCCCCTTAGACAATGTACAGCATACATGTCCATAGCACCATGTGTTTGTGCACCTGGTTTGAAAACCATTCCACATAAGCCAGTGCATTCTTTGCAGGTTATGAAGTGGTTTGAGCCTGCTTTTGAGATGTGGTGAGAGTAGGGCCAAAGATGAGCTTCACTTGTGCAACCCAGAGACCTGGTAGTACATTATAAATATTGTGAACAGGGGACAGATCCTCAGAGACAACTTACCATTAATTCCATCTTGTGGATTTTTATCTTCACTGTGTGGATCAACAAGCACTGTATGAAATTGTGGTGTGTTGTCCTTGGCAGTTGATAAATGAGCCAAAATAGATCACCTTTTAGGTATGCCTTCATCATAACCTATTACAGGCATGAGGACACTGCATCTATGCCAGATTGAGATTGACTGCCATTCTTGTGGAAGTTGGTACTGTGTTGCTCTTTGTTGAAGCTGATGAGAGGATACAGCTTCAGTGAGCTGCACTAGATGAACTTTTAGTGCATGAACAAGATTAGGAATTTTGTATTCCACAGAAATCCTCTCAATGGCTTGGTTTTTTTGTGGAGGTCTCTTGGCAATTGAATGAGATGGTGGTGAAAGTTGTTCCACAAATTTAGGTCAAAGTTTAGTGCTAGGAGATGGTTTGATGGCTAGAAGATCCTCTGAATCAGCTTCTGTATCCATTTCAGCCACCACAAGCTGTGAGTTTTTCCCCTCTATCTCAAGTAGGAAATCTGGGGGTTTATCTTCACCAATTTGCCAGTCTCCCTCCATCCACCTAACATACTGGCTATGAAAATGCAGTTTTTCCTGATGCTCCAACCAGGTTATCATCTGTGTGATATAATTCTTGCGATTGGTAGCCTCGTGTGCTTTCTTGGCCACCTCAATATGATAGTGTTCAGAGATTTCAGTGGTGTAGTTGAAAGAAACTCCAAGCCATCTAATATTCTCTGGATAATGATGACGAGCATGGAGCTTGGGAATCTCAAAATGATTCTGATCCCTGCCACATCCATTGAGAAATGCATCTTTGTGTGCATGGAACTTTTGATTAAAATCAACCATCTGTTGTATATCTGTCTCTGATAATGTCTGCCACTGTACATGATATATGAAATCCAGTTCAGCATGTGTGGCAATAATGGCATTAGCACTTTGTACACCATATATCACTGGTAAGAAATTGCACTCAAGATCCTTCCACTCCCTCCCAGACCACTGAGATATTTTAGAGATGCCTCCAGAAAAATGTCTGTAGCCAGGTGTTTTGGGAAGTTGACGGAAACAGTTATCAATCTCAATGTCTCCAATCTTTTGATGCTCCAGTCTGCAGTATGGTCACTAAATGCCTTATGAAGTCCATGAAGGACATCATTGCAAATGACCTTGCAAATATCTGCGTAGGGAAGATCTGACCAGAATGGTTCTTCTACACCACTAAGCTGCACCCTCTGGCATGCTTGAATAAAATGCCAGGTATCTGCATTAGGATTTTGGTGGTGAACCATTTGTATTTTGTTTAAAATAGCCTGTCCTGTACTGTAAGGAATTTAAATTACAGACCTTCATAGCCCTAGGGTACAGTGCCGGTCACCACTTCTCATCAAGCCTAGCGGAGTTTGCAGCAGCCGCAAATTTGCCCTGCGACCTTCATTTCCTAAGCTGGATCGATGCGAAATGAGAAAAGAAGGCTATACGCAAAATTTCAGTTTGATTACATAATGTTTCAATTTTTTTGAGGATTTTTGAGAAAAATAAAAATGGTCTGCAGGACTCCACAAGTCGTGGGAACTGTTTATTCATTAAGACCTCAAGATGGTGCGATTGAACAAGCAAGCAGTAGCAGCCTGCACTCGGTGCATGAGGTCATGCACTCCAGAGTTGTCTGGGAGTGAATACATTGCTGGTGAAGAATCCGATGACTGCGATGAGTATTGTGCAGTTGATTTATCTGAACTTGCCGAAGGAGAACAGGAGGGCTCACAAGGGCTTTTAGAAGACGATGTTTGGATGGGGGATGATGCAGATTGCATGTGGAGAGTCCATGAGTTGCAGCTCAAGATGTATTGGGGTTATACAAAACAGAGTGAGTAATTTATGGCACCACTGGTGCTGATGCCAACTGACTTCTTCAATCCAGAGGTCCATGCACAATGCAATGGGTCATTCCCATTTTCAAAATCCCTTCTCCCCAAATGTCTTGATGACTGCTCAGTGGTCACAATAAGACACTTCTTTCAGAAATCCTGGTGCTACATGAGTGCATATTCGTGAGTTTATTTATCAATCTTTGAAGCTCTCTTCTCAACACTTATTGCTCCAGGCACCAACTATCAGCAAAACAAGTTGAATATGCGGTAAGGAAATATAAGTCACATTGTCATGTTCCTGCAAACATTATGCAAGATCCAAAGCTTCCGCAAAAGTATACTAGGTGGAGTTTGAAATGAGGTTGACCAACAGTCGGTTCAGATGGATTCACTGCTTCCGTTGACTTCATACTGGCCCAAACTAGTCTACAAACAGGTAGAAAGAGTCTCCTGAAGTCCCCATACTTTTTTCTGCCCTGTAGGGCACCAAACCTTATTTGTTTCAATTTTTTGGGAGGCCAGAATAAAAAAATTAGATTCAGCCTTAGCCCTTGACAACCCAACCTAGTGTACCCTAAAGCATGCTAAATCTGCAATATAGGACTGTTAAAGTAAAAAATAAGGTGAGAATAATGACTGCAAGAAACGGGATCAAACCCTGCAAGGTGCTTTGATGAGAAGTGGTGACTGGCACTGTAGTTGCTTATATAAGGGCTGTTATAGTTAGTTACATAAGCTTTTATTCTCTTACATGTACACACATCACAGACATGAGGAGAACCAAGGTCATGTGTTTCTGCAAGGCAAGTAGTACATGCATTTTCACCCAATCCTGCAAGCATATTTTGTCCCTCTTTGTCTGAATCCAAGCTGCCAGAAAGACTCTGTTCATGCACATGTTACCATGTGAATCAATCATGGGAACTGCAGTGTGTCCAGCCTCTGTCATAGGTTTCAGGACTATGCACATGCAAGCATGGAACAGATGATGTTGGAGATGGCCTGGCATGGCCTTCTGCTGAGTGGGATTAGGAAACTCTGTCTTTGAGAATTTGCACACAGGGACATATGTCAGTAAAAGAAAGGCACAATGACTTGGCTGTCCATGAATATCACTGTCAATCTGCCCACTAGTGATGTAGGCAGGGTGCACTTGTTAGAATTCGACCATACGCACCTGTCGGCATCTACATGCCGATAACTTGGGTACCATGAACCTCTTCTCCTAGCTGTTTATATCATGACTAGAAGAAGAGGTATGTGCACCGTAGTCTCACTTAACTGAGAAGAGATATTAATTACTTGTACTCTAGACTAATACTAGGTCTAGTTTTAATAGGTTATGGGCCCTGCGCACTCGCCTTGAGACATGTGCTTAAAACTTCATCATCCACCATATCTGTTCAGACTCCAAATGATGCAAGACTTTACCGTTAAATTCTCCAAGATAGAGAAACTAAAGGAGGGAGAATGGATCAGGTGGTCTAGAGAAGTGAAGATGTCACTTTGCGCACAGAAAGCATGGAAGTACATTGACCCAAACACTCTGCTGCCTATGGATAAAGACGGAAGAGAAAAATGGAATGAGATTCACGACCAGTTGGTTGGAGCGATGGGAATGATCGTGGACCCCTCACTTCAATGTGAACTCGAGTCCATCACAGAGGCCCTGAAAGCCTGGCTAAAATTGAAGGAAAAGACACACTCACACAACATAATTGCAAAGCTTGAAAGCATATCAATGGCCATTAGAATGAGATTTTCAGCAGAGATCCCATTTAGTAAAACGATAACTGAGATCCGAGACGCTGTCGTGGCTGTCTTTGAAGGTACAGCCCCG
This sequence comes from Ramaria rubella, assembly GCA_015039355.1. Taxonomy (NCBI): domain Eukaryota; kingdom Fungi; phylum Basidiomycota; class Agaricomycetes; order Gomphales; family Gomphaceae; genus Ramaria; species Ramaria rubella. The sequence goes on along the minus strand of MU134782.1, from coordinate 11,143 downwards.
ACCGAGGACGAATGGTCCATAATCCTGCTACTCAATGCTTACAGTGACGGCCAGTATGACTGGCTCAGAAAAGACTTACTTATCTTCATGGTAAATCAAAAGGTCCAGCTTTCCATAACAGACATTATCGAGCGCCTTGACACTGAATCGAGAGAAAACCAAGCCAGTGTTAAAAAGGAGGAATCAGCTCTACTCCTCAAAAGTGCGAAAGGAAAAGGGAGCCAAAAGGGAAAATTGAAGTGCACTACTTGCAACAAGACAGGGCACAGCACGGAGAAATGCTGGAAAGGAAAAGAGTTGGCAAGCATGCCAGACTGGTGGAAGAAGAAGAATGGAAGAGGAGACAAGGCCAACACGGTCGAAACGGACAGTGGGTCAGAATCGGCTGCACTGGCGTTTGACACGAAAAACTTCTCCTTTGACAACCATCTCCACGATGGCCACATCTCATGTGTCGCCCTAGATGAAACTGCTGCAATTGTGAATATCGACAAACTTCCTTTTTTCTTGGACTCTGGAGCCACAAGCCACTGCTCACCCATCAGGATGGACTTCACAGACTTCATTCTGATCGAGCCGAGGAACGTGAAAGGGGTTAATGGTGAATCCATTCCAGCTACAGGTTGGGGTAAAATACTGGTCAGATGCGAAAAGGGGATACTTACATTAAACGATGCACTGTTTGTTCCCCAAGCGTCATTGAGACTCATTTCAGTCGGACGCCTGACAGACCATGGAGATAGGGTCATATTCAATAAACACAAGTGCAAGGTATTCGGATCAAATAAAGAAATTATCACCGATGGAGACCGAAATGATGCTGGACTTAACACCCTAAATAGGAAACTTCACAGGACAGAATATGCAAACCTGGCAAGGTCCACACCAACCCTGGAAACATGGCACAGAAGACTAGGCCATGTCGGATACGACACGATCTTAAAAATGATGTGTCAAAACCTTGCTATAGGTATGTCGAATATCACCAAAGATACCTCCAATCTGCCAACACTGTGTTCTCGGAAAACAGACGAAAACAGCTGTGCCTAAAGAACGTGAGGGAGAGAGAGCGAAAGAAAAATTGGACATGATCTACTCGGACCTGACAGGCCCAGAATCCGTTGTCTCGGCTGGAGGGGCACGATATATCATTAATTTGATTGATGATTGTTCCCGATTCACCTGGATTTATTTTTTGAAAGAAAAAAGTGATGCTGAGAAAGTCTTTAAAGAATGGAAGGCAATGGTTGAAAGTGAATCTGGTCGAACCATCAAGCGCTTTCGTACGGATAATGCAGGTGAATTTACCTCAAACAAATTCGAATCGTACTTGCGTGAACAAGGAATCCGACACCAGACGACTGCACCGTACCCATCGGCCGAACTAGGCACGTCGGAGAGAACGCACCGGACAATCATGAGCCGGGCAGGAGCAATGAGGCTGTACGCTGGACTACCAGAAAACATGTGGGCAGAGTTTGCATTGACGTCAGCATATGTGAAGAATAGAACACTGACTGTGGCACTGGACAACGAGACACCATTTGAGGCGTGGACTGGAGAAAGGCTCAATCTATAGCACCTTCGTGAAATTGGGTGCACAGTGTTTGTCCTCAGACCTGAGAACATACCGAAGATTCATAATTGATCAAGGGAGTGCATCCTCAAAGGGTACTCACTTATTTAGAAGGCGTATCGGTGCTACGAACCCGAAACCAGACGAATTATTGTGTCACGGGATGTAGTCTTCATTGAATCCCAGGATGAACAGCGGAGTCATGGAAGAAGGAACCCTGATTACAAAAGGGAAGACAATCAGCTAGACATGAACAGAAAACGCAACGATGACGAACCTCAACCAGAACTGAGCTGACCGGAAGGATTGCTCAATAACGGTTCGCAAGACCAAGAGAACGATGAGAGCGACATACAACCTGAGAACGTACCTCTCAGAAAATCCAATAGATGACGAGAGCCGACAAGGGACAGGGCTGAAGCAGAAGGAATTCCCTGTGTGTCATGTCTTGAGCGAGCTGTACAAGAATCCAGAGATGTGGTCAAAAGGAAATTAGAAGAGAGAAAGAAGGTGAACATGGACCAAACGAACCTTGTAGAAGAGGAGAGCTGGACACCACTACACACTGATGTGGACGATGAGACGTTCTTGACGAACTTCGAAGACGATCCTCGGACCTGGAAGGAGGCGTTAACGGCAAAGGACTCAGAAGACTGGAAGAAGGGCTATGAGGACGAAATGGAGTCACTCAGAACACATAGCGTGTGAAAACTCGTGCCACAGTCATCGGTCCCAAAAGGCTGAAAGATTATCCCCTCGAAACCTCATTTTAACCGAAAGCGAAGCGAGAAGGGGGAAGTGATTCGACGAAAGGTCTGGGTTGTAGCGAAGGGGTACACACAGGTACCAGGGGTCGACTTCCGAGATACATTTGCACCAGTTGCACGAATGGATTCTGTCAGAACCATCTTGCATATCGGAGCCACGAATGACTGGGAGATTGACCAGCTGGACGTAAAGACTGCTTTCCTGCATGGAGATCTCGAAGATGAGATCTACATGGAACAGCCCAAGGGGATGGAGGAACCTGGAAAAAGGGGCTGGGTGTGCAAGCTGAACAAGAGCTTGTATGGCCTCAGACAAGCCAGCCGACAGTGGAGCATAAAGCTACACAAAAGTATGACGGCTGAGGGGTGGGAACGCATGTCAGTAGAGCACAGCACATACATACTCAAGATGGACTGTGGAACATGCATTACGGCAATTCATGTGGATGATATGTGGATGATAGGGAGCTCGAAAATTGTCATTCAAGAAGCAAAAAAAGGAATCAAGAGACATTTCGAACTACAAGACCTTGGACTGGTCAAATGGCTATTGGGAGTTCATGTGGAGCACAATAGGACAACAAGAACGATACAACTGTCACAAATGGCATATATTGAAGAGATTTCTAACAAATTTGCAATACAAGACATGTTCGGAGTAACCACGCCAATGGACGCAAATGTTACCCTATCAAAATCGATGAGCCCGATGACAGAGGAACAAAAGGGAGCAATGAAAAACATCCCCTACCATTCAGCTGTAGGATCACTGATGTATGCCTCTGTTGCTACTCGACCGGATATAGCTTTCACGGTCCACAGACTAAGTCAGTTCCTCCAGAATCCTGGAAAGCCATATTGGACAGTGGCACTGCGCGTATTGCAATACCTCAATGCAACAAAGGACCTCAAGTTAATGCTAGGCGGGAAAGAACTTGTGGTGTTGCGAGGAGGGACAGACACAGACTGGGCATTGAACATGGATGACTGGTGATTGGTTTCTGGATACATGTTCTCACTAGGCAGCGGACCCATATCGTGGAATTTGAAAAAACAGCTATCAGTTGCAAGCTCATCCTGTGAAGCTGAATATGTTGCTGCTGACCATGCAACAAAAGAAGCAATATGGCTGCAAACATTGTTGAACTTGCTGGGCTACACCCAAAAAGGATCTACGAAAATCGAATGTGACAACACAGGGGTTATATCACTGTCAAAAGAAGGATCATCACACTCACGTGCGAAGCACATAGACATAAAATTCCATTATATCCAAGAATGAGTAGAGGCAAATGACATATACCTTCAATATCCCACAATGGCCGACATGCCTGCCAACATCCTAACGAAGGGATTGACAAGTCAAAAACATTGGAAATTTGTAGGGATGCTAGGCCTCACGTGGAACAACGAAAAAAAAAAAAATGAGGATAAATAACCCTTTTTTTCTTGAGAGGGGGTGTTAGAATTTGACCATATGCACCCATCGGCATCTACATGCCGATAACTCGGGTACCATGAACCTCTTCTCCTAGCCATTTATATCACGACTAGAAGAAGAGGTATGTGCACCGTAGTCTCACTTAACTGAGAAGAGATATTAATTACTTGTACTCTAGACTAATACTAGGTCTAGTTTTAATAGCACTTTCCCATCCCCAGAAAAATTTGTAACATGTGTGGAATCTGAGGCAATAATGGCAGGGTTGACAGTTTCATCCTCTCCAATAACATCCTGGTAGAAATGCCAAGCATCCCCAGAGTTCATTTCACCATAAACACGGTCCTTGAGTTCCGTCAGTGAAATATTTCACTGGTCCATAAGTCTGATGCTCATCAAAGGTAGGATTTGCTGCCAAGAACTGTAGACATTCAACTGGATCATGATAGAATAAGAGCTGAGGCTCATTAGGAGCCTCAGGAAGTGTGACTTCCTCACAATACCACTGTGGACCTGCAGGGAGGAATTTGTCGATATGCTCATACATTTCCTCAGCATTTCAAAGCTTGGAGGGCAGTGTTTGTTTTTAACCTAAAAGAAAGCATTAGTGCACTGAATTAAAATGAATCACATCATAAGAGTGGAATATATGTGCAGTCCATCACAGTAATATCTTGGACACATTGGATATTTTGATAACTCACCCATGGTGTGTTCAGATATGCATTCACTTTCTTTTTTGACAATCCTGAAGTGCCAAGCCATTCAACCAGACTCCATCCATCTCCATTTGCAGATGGATAGTGTGGCAAGTCTGCTGGTGTCTTTTCCTTGATATCATCAAAACCAGTTTTTACACCTGTTGCATGTATTTTCCCAGCATGAGGATAATCCTTCTTTGAGTGGAGATGAAAAACATTCTCAGAAGAGGCTGATGGTGGCTGTGGAGATGCAGCAGTAGGTGTGTGAGACATATCCCCACCACACTCTGGAGAAAACATCTGTGGTCTTTTGGAAGGACCAGGACCATTGTCTGGGACTTGAAATTCATCAGGATTATCAACATCCATAAATGATGTCTCATCCAGATCCCCTGGAATTGGGCCATAAGATGCAGTGGCTGCAGTTTTCAGCCTCTGAGCAAGCATAGCATCCTCATGCTCCTGAGATTTTATTCTACAGGATTCAACACAAGCAAAATGGCTATTGAGCCTTGTAAAAAAACTGGCCACAAAATGGGCATTTAGATTTTGCCTCAGTTGTGGCAGCTTTGGGAGCCATAATAAAGACAATAAGCAATAACTTGAAGGATGTTGCTACAAGCCCTAGGGATAGCTCTGGAAATCTAGAGGCAGAGGGAGTAGTGTCAGTCAACAGTCAGTACTAGGTCCTCACAGAGTGGGGGTCTGAAAGATCTAAGTTATGAAGCTGATGCAGCATATATCCAGTGCTACTATGGTTTCTCACGCATGGTCCACGCACAGTGCTTCGCAAAGCTTTCGTTTTCAAAGTCCACCCAATTGCTTGCTGCTTTCCTTTCCTTCCCACACCATTTTGGTCATTGATCATGTGTGTCACTCGTTCACAAGCCCTAGTCTCTAACCCAGCAGAGCGAAAGCCACCTCCTAAGCCACCTCCTAAAAGCAAAAAATCTAATGCTAAGAAGCTGCTGGTGTCACAGTTGTCAAAGGGTGTGGCAGTGCCACCCACAGTAAGGTTTTCCTGTTAGGGACCGGACTGGACGTGAGGTCGGATTTGGTTGGAACTCTCCTTGACTGAAATCAGAAGTTGCAATATTTGGAAATGTGTGGAATATCGGATGACTCGGAAGTTGGAGATCTGAAGACTAATCTTTACGGGCATTGGCTTCAACTTATGGGTTGTGCCCCCTTGGATTTCTAGTGCCCTGGTATTTTGGACTGAAGACCGGATGGAATTATTGGAGTTCCAATGGTTGGGTCTATTTGGAAAGGATCAGTGACAAATAGTATGTTAAGACTTATCAGAGATGAGTGGGAGATTTCAGATATTCAGAATTGGAATAACCATTGTGGGAGGAGATAGGGTTAACAATAAATGAATATTGAGTAAAGGTTTAGCTTTACAGAAAAGTGAGTGTAATCAAAGGAGTGGGTTTTGGAATGTCAGAAACGTCGGAATTGGAATAATTGGAATACCGAATAAAGGTTGAAAGACTTTAAGGCTTTATTGCGGATAGAGCTTGGAGTGATGAAGTGTAATAAAAGATATAATGATATAGGGTTGACAAGATATATCGGGTACAACAGGATATTGCAAGCTATAGCGAGATAACGAGTTTAACGAGATATAACGAGATATACAAGTTAAAGAAAGCTTGAGCAAGGGAAAGCGTATTTAAAGGAACATGCAGAATTCCAAAATCGGAAATGGAAAGATAAGGGTGCATGATACAGAGTTCCGGAGTTGGAGCGAATATGGAAATCAAGATAAGACGTACGGGGATAATATCGAAATAGAATCGTGACTAAGAATGATAAATGGGGGCATGTCAGAAATAAGCGGAAAAGGGCTTATCGGGATGCAGAAAACATTGGAATAACGGAAGTCGAATCTGGGATCTAACATTTCCTTACTGACTGTTTTTTTTTGCTAACTTGACTTCACAGCCAGATTGGGGCCCTCTGCCTGGCATTGGTGGCTTGATGTTTAGCCACCCAACACTTGACGAAGACAATGACCCATTTTTTATGCATGTGGACCCATTGATGAATGCCAGCCACCACGACGACAATACCATGCCTTCTCCTTTCGTTCTTCCCCACATTGATGTCCCCCTTCCTCCTGCCCCCCTTCCTCTGTGTGTCAATGCGACAGTATTGCTGCCATCATGCGTGGTTCTTCCACACATCAACCTGCAGAAACTGCCGGCCAAGGTATTTATTTTCTCTTACTTTTCTTTTATTTCTTCTTACCTTAAGTATACAGCACAAGTTAAGTATGCCAGCCGATAGCACATCTAGTGGGAGTGCTCTGGCTGGCAGTACATCCAACCTGCATGCAATGACCAAAACATCAAAGCGTGTCAAGGTTCTTCATACAGCTTCCACTCTCCAATTGCATCTATATCACCATGTAGACAAATATCGACCCCCATCCAGCACTGTCTCTACTTCCCGTTCGCTATCCCACTCAACTTTGTTCCATCGTTCAAATTCGCAGTCTCACTCTTGTCCCCCTTCTCCTCATAACAAAACTATAGACCCCCCTCCCCTGCTTGATGGCAGGACCTCATGGTGTCTGCTGCCTTTTCCCCTTCTGCTGTCCCTTCCGTTGCCCCTTCCATTGCCCCTTCCATTGCCCCTTCCATTGCCCCTTCCATTGCCCCTTCCATTGCCCCTTCTGTTGCCCCTTCTGTTGCTCCTTCCTGTGACCTGTTTGACCTGGAGCCAGACCATGAAGAAGGGTCAGCAGCCATGTCCAATATGCCGTCATGCTCCAACTCACATCACCCCCATTTCACTGCTGTTCCCAATCTCAGCTGCGCCACCCCTTCCACTCGTCTTATCCTTTTGCATGCACAGCTCAATTACAAGATCCGTGTGCTCATCGAGCACACCTTCCCTGAACAGTCAAGTTGGTGCCATCTCTTTGCTCATGAGGCCTGGGAGACCGTGCACGACGAGTATAGGCCTGATTATGGCACGAGCATTGTGTCCTCTGAGGACATTGAGCGTATTGTAAGCTTTCTCTCCTTTGTTTTTGTGATCTCTCTTACATTTCATTCTTAGGTCCACGCTCTTGCTGTCACCATGTGAGGCTCCCAAGGCACAAACTTGCTCAAGCTAGTACCTATATCTTACCATTTTGACAATAGAGTGTATTAGTTTTCCAGCATAAGCTGACTCTCGCTAACTATGACCGCTTAGCTGTAGCTTGAGGTGGAGTGCTCCACACAGCTCCACTTTCGACACCATCATGCCATGTTCGAGCTCTGCAGCAAAAGCTTCAAAGTTCAATGTTCAACTCCAACTCCAACAAGTGTAATAGATGACAGAACGAACGAACAACGTATCCCAACTCCTACTGTGTCCTGTTTTAAACTTGAGAAAAGCATGAAAGGAGGCTTGAGAGCCTCTGTGCTGGGCAGAAGCCCAAGGAGGACACATTGAACATCACAGTCAGGCATGTTTCACTGCACTACACCCCAGGCCGAGGATCTCGGCTGCTGGCAACTCATGCCGAGTTTGCGCACTGAGCTCCACTTTCACCAGGTCAAGCTCCACTGCATCCTGGGGTGGAGCATCAAAAAGCTGGAAATTCAGCTTAAGCTGGCAGCTAATACACTCTAATACCAATCCCTGTATCCAGCCCTTGATTGCACGAAACCTCTTGGATGATGGAAATCTTATATATTCTAAGGTTTATTTTGATGAGCATGGCACCATCCGGTGCAGCCAGTGGAATAGGGAGGTAATGTAACTCATTCATTTGTCTTATTTATTCATTCTTACTTTTATTACTAGCTCATCCTTCGTAAGGAACCACCATTTGGCCATCCAATCCTCACCCAAATCATCAATACGCTCGCTTTCCAGGGTCATCTGCCAATTGTGTCGGTGGCGCCAGATTTTTTCAACCCAATTCCTCTCCCATTAATTTCCCTTGCGTGTAAATTGGTGAGTTTAACCCCTACATAACTTATCTACTAATTCCTTGCTATAGGTTCATTTTGCTCTTGCTCACTATGTTCCTGGAACCGACAGAACCAAACACATGAAGTTTTCAGTGGACGACTATCACCCCATATACAAGAAGTATACTGATGCACTCACCAGATTCAAGCAACACCGTCCTGAGCTGTGTGCCACTGTGCAGAGTAGATTTTGGGACAAGGGTAGGTGTGTTAATTAATTTTATTTATTTATTCGTGACCTCACTAATGCAACGTTAGGGTTACCGCTAAGATTCCTGATGAGGAATCATTGTATGCTATCACATTCTCTGGGGGGTTGTCTGAGGCCATCATTGAGGCTGAGCTTGCTCAGTTCCAACAACTGCCTCTCCAGCCCCAGCCTAAGCCTCTCTTCACGCCACTTCAACCACCTCCCCTATTTTCTTGATATTTTCTGTTGATTTTTGCATGACAGTTTATCCTACAAGTCTTGTAAACACTTTAGTTTAATGACAATGAAAGGTTTTTGGTCATTAACAATTAAACCAATAAGCCTATCGGCAAAATACAGTCAAGTAATTTGGTATCTCAAAACATATATGGCCTGCTAAGGTATCTATTCCAGCTATACTAGATAGCTGTCTCCACATGCAGCTAGATTAGATAGATGTCAGTGCATGTAAGTAGAGTAGATATATGTCAGTGCATATAACTAGATTACATAGATATCAGTGCGTGTAGCTAGCTATGCTACTGCCTTACAATGTTAGCAAGAGTTTGGCCAATAGGATATCGGCCAAAATCTACCCAACACTGCCATCCTAGGGTGCCTAGGTATGCCAGCTATTGCTAGCTAACATTTGTCTGTTTTCCTGATGCAGTGTCAGGTCAGTGCAGCAAATTCTTTTTTAGATGCTGTCTGGCCTGACAGTGCACTCACAATGTCTAGGGAAATACTTCCTGTAGCTTCTTGACTTCTCAAACATTGTGTTACACTGAAATGATTAATCCTCTCCTGTATTTCCAGGATAATCCTCTCCAGGAGTTATGTAATAGAGCATAATTTCTGTCAGTTGGATTAAATAACATGATTTAATCCACACCTTCTGAAATCCTGCAGTCTGCCACATCCCACAATTTTTGCTCAAGAATCACCCCCACATTTACAAAGAAAACAATTAAATCCACATGATTCAAGCAAGTGCAATTCATCTGGATTCAATCATGACAATCACCCCCACATTTACAAGAAAACAATGAAATCCACATGACTCAATCACGCATGATTCAGTCTTGATTGAATCATTCTGATAACTTTGGACACCCACTTACTGCTTTGACTCAGATTACTACTCTATTATCTGTATGACACAAATTAGTTGTGGTTTGTTTGCTGTGGAGAAACACTGAGACACTCAGACGTCATACATACATCTGCACCTGTAGCCAAACTCTTGTATAATGAACATCATTATGACAATCTTGTGAAAACCTATAGTGCTGACACCCACTTCTTGACAAGGTTGGTCCTGGCCAACAGGGTCCACTACAGGGCCCCTGACCCATCAGGAATGTTTCGGTTCCTCAAAAGGAGTCGATTCCCAAATTTTGGTGAAATTACATAAGCTTACATAAGGGGGTCAAATTTTCAGGGATCAGTGACTGAAAATATATGTCCTGTGAATCTCCTCTAGATGCCCAAATGTCCTCAAGCATCCAGAAGCACTGCATGTGCACACAAAGAAAGAAAATGAGCTCTTGTTGATGAAGACCCTTCTCCAGATTATGCACCCAGTGACTCAGATGACGCACCTGATGCAACCTCAGATGTGACTGGCATTGTGATTCAAGATGTATCTGGTGTTTGGTTCAACTCTAAAGATGCCTCAACTGAGCCGCTGCTACACATGGACAGTGATGATGATGTCAAAGAGATAACAGGAAATGCAACTTGGCACTGTCTGCACAAGCTATATCTGCTGTTCAATCCAATGTCATGGGAAGTGAACTATCCTATAATTTCCATTTATGAATATACACACAGGCAGTACTCACTTTTGTGGTTCTCAGAGGTGCAAGCCTGCGAAACCGTTGTTGGCAAAGCCTAAGGCACCTTGCATTAATACAAATGAAGAGTGCTATGTCAAAGGGACATGGCCTAAATATTACAATAAGTCATCCAAATCAACTCAAAAAAGGAGGAGTATGGCAAAAGGAAGTGGAAAATTGATGGGCCCTGAAGCTGAACAAGCTAGCCTGTAATTAAAAAATACAAATTGCATTGGAAAGTTGGGCAGAATATGTTTATGATATTAATATGATTATGGCATAATCAGGCCATTTTTGGCCAAGAAACCTTCAAATGCTCATGGAAATAGCTTCAAAATATGATTTGAGGGGTCTGTGAATTTTCCACTATTTTTCCTGATTTGTCTTGGCTATTTTCATGGAAGGAGGTCAAATTTTTGGGTCTCAAAATTTAAAACTGCTTTGCCCCCCCCCCCCCAGAGGTTACTTTTCTTATAGTATATGTCTATTAGATTACATACACAGTGTTTCATAATGTTATCACAGTTTTGTGGGGAGGAGTTCCGATTCCCTGAGTTTACAAAGGAAAGAATTGGCTTTTATTAGTGGGGTGTTTTCGCCTTTCAAAAGATCATCCCCCTTTTCCCACAATAATCCTGGATTATGCATTTGGGTCC
>MU134781.1:36733-54646 GCA_015039355.1 Ramaria rubella | reverse complement strand
TTTGATTACTGCCCTAACCCTTTTCTTGGACTAACCCTATGTTATTTATTTTATTTCTGTGTCTGTGCAAGGAAGGTGTGGTGGGAAAAAAAAGTCAATCCATGACACCACAACCGCTAACCCTATTCATATCTGACTTGCTCATCAGGGGTATGAGACATCACTTTGGTTTTCATTTGCATTTCTTTTGTAATTGGTTGTTGTAAGTCACTTATTCACTGTTTGTTTGCATATTCCGTCCATTGTCTTGAACCTGTGGTTTATTCCACTACTTCCTTGACTGGATGTTTCTTGAATTGTTGGGTCTGTGCACTAGGCTTCAACCTCTATTTTAGATTAGATCTTGCATTTCTACACCACTGTGATGCTTTTGCCATGTGTGATGTGATGCCACCTCTGAGCTACTCTTGTGGTACTCATGTGTCTCACTGAGCTATTGTGATTCTCTTATAGGGCTATTCTTTGAACGGCTAACGGCTAACCCTACGTCTGATTCTGAATGAAATAATCCAGTGAACTGGACAATCCAAGACTCCCAAGTTACTCAAATCAATGAATGTGATTCCTAATTGGATGGCCTGATTCTGAAAACAATTTGACATTTGATTGGGCAATCAGATTCTGAATTGGACGGTCTGATTTTCAAATAATCTGACAACACCCAGCCAAACTGATTCTGAATCAACTTGAAATTGGACAATCCGACTAAACTATCTGCTCTGATTCTGAATCTGACAATCTGACTCCAATCTGGCCAATCTGATTCTGAAGCAGCTAATCCAATTCTGAGGCCTCACAGCTGAGAAATTAGGCACTGGGAAACTTCTGTGGGCTCCATTTTAAAGGACCGATCTGAAGTCCAGATTCCAAGCCTTCCTGCAGTGGATCGACTCTGCCCAGTCACTTGTTTTAGGTAACAATTTGTAATACGCTTTATTGAACATACCGTAACTCAGTTATACAACTGTATTGTACACAAAGCCTAGTAGTCAATTTTTATCCGTTTGCAAACAAACGTTTGCGGCGAAAGAGCAATTTACCAGCGGCGGTGTAGCCCTTATGGGCGTGTTGTGACGCTATGGGGCCTATGGGGCGGCAGTGGTGCAACGGGCCGTTGTGGGTACAAGGTGCACTGGTGGATACGTGTGGGGGATTAAGTCAGCGTCCGCGGGCCGGTCCGTGGACCGCCTCCCAACGGGTGGGATGCCGGCCGTCTGGAACATTTAAGCCCAGCCGATTGGTGTCTGTTTTGGTTTCTTACCATCATCACCACCCGTCCACTTTCCTCGCGCGCATAGCGACTCCACGGCCCTGCACCTGTGGGGCCGTGAGGAATGCATCTGTCATTCTTGGTCGCGTCGCAGGAAGATGATGGTTGCGCGGCTTGTGGCTTTGCACCACCACCACGCAGCTGTTGAGGTGCCCCTCCAATTTCCTCGCGCCAATAGCGACTGCGCGGCCTCGCATCTGTGGGGTCTATGTACTCTCGGTCACCCTTTCTTCACATTTGGGACGCACCTGTCATTCCTCGGTGCTCGGTACCTTCACGCGCCAATAGCGGTGACCCACGCCTCGCATCTGTGAGGTCAGGGTGGGGGGTTTTCTCAGTCAGCACCGGCGCGGCACCGGCGCTGGCGACCAACTCGTCTCATATCTGGGACTGAGAGAATGCACCAATATGCACTTGCTTCCCCATCCCGCTGCTATGCCTGCCGCCATGACTCCGTGACGTTACATCCGCAGGGAGCGCCTTGGTCAGTGCCTTCCAACGGCCGTCCCGACGTCACACGTGATCGCGTCCTGGTCAAATTATTACGCGGGTTGCACGACAACCGTCGTTCAATGTTTGTAGCCTGTGGGTATACAATATGAACAACCCTTGAGATGAGATTAGATGAGCTCACATTCCATCTGCGCTGTCAGCTGTGATCCGACCAGTTTAGCCAACGCCCGAGCCAGTTCTAGCTGGGCACGAACCGTCACAGCCCTGGCTTCACAAAACAAACAGAATTTAAACAACATTGGTCAGATGACTCGGGTAGCAAACGACACCGCCCAAAAACACCGATACCCTAGGCAATGGCGCGGTTTCCGCCTTGATGCCGTAATGACCCGCATGTCAGAGGAGGCCCGAGCAGAAGCGTCTGACAACGCTTTTCAAGGTCCCTTTTCAAAGTGGTGAAGACATCAATCCACTCCCGTGGCGCTAATGGGGAAGGACTAAAAATCCAAGAGGACACTTCGGGCGCAAAAAAATGGTGGAAAGATTCGCCTCCGGATAGGGAATTTACTCAGCGAAACTTATCTCCTCAAGCGTATCATAGGGGCTGATCTGTGTCCACTTAGATTATGATTTGATGTGCCCACAACGTTGTACAAGACCCAGTGAGCCAGCCACATGGGGTCCGATGCTCACGGTTAAGATCCCCGCTTGACTTCGTGAGTGCACAATAAATCAATACCCCAAATATTTCAAAATATGTACAATTTTACATCAAATTTCTCCTGCGAAATTAGGAAACTGCCCGTGAAATTAAAGGCATAGAGAAATTACGCAGATATTGGAGGATTTTGGAATTTTAAGGGCTTTGGAATGTGAGAATTTACGAAGTGACCGGAAATTTTAAGTGGGAATCGCTGCGAGATTTTGAAATGTCCCGAAATTTCAAAAAGCAATGGACGTGATATGGACGCGATATAATCAAGTGCCCCAATATTTTAAAAGCCAATGGCCCCAAAACCTTAAAAGTCCCGTTACTTTGATTTGCTTCAAATCCAATGTAAGTTGTTCTACGCGCGCACACAGAAGGATACGGGGGTTGAACAACGGGTGTTGTGGACTGCCGCCAAGCCGCAATCACATGTTGTTAGTCGAGAACAAGGTCCTTCTATTGTCTTTTAGGCACCTTTGCGACCCGGTGAAGTAACTTGGTGCCCACAACTTGGCTGACAGAGTTTGCGATCAGGGATCACGTCAAGATCGGCCACGTGAAATACATATGATCTGGCAGTGGTGGTAGTTTCAATTGTTTCTATAGGGTCATTTACTGCATAAATAGATATTTATACAGTGCCATGAGGCCTCTGAACTCTTTTTACTTGAGTGGAGAGCAAGAAATACAAAACTTATTTTGACAGGTAAGATGGTGTTGCCAACTAATAACCATTTGTTTTCAGGGCTGTCCCATGTGTTAGTAAGCTTACAGTAACACTATGGATGCTGTGTATGCCCAAATACTAGCCATTTACAAAGCCCTATCCTTCGGAATAAAATATTCAACTAAATGCTGTATTTATTCTTTTTTCTTGTTGTTTATTTATTGTTTCTCTTTCATTTAGTTTATGACTCCTTTGGATTTGTTTATAATTTGTACAGCATTTGGTTGAATATTTTATTCCGAAGGATAGGGCTTTGTAAATGGCTAGTATTTGGGCATACACAGCATCCATAGTGTTACTGTAAGCTTACTAACACATGGGACAGCCCTGAAAACAAATGGTTATTAGTTGGCAACACCATCTTACCTGTCAAAATAAGTTTTGTATTTCTTGCTCTCCACTCAAGTAAAAAGAGTTCAGAGGCCTCATGGCACTGTATAAATATCTATTTATGCAGTAAATGACCCTATAGCTATGTATAACTCCCTACATTATGTGATACAGCTTGAAGAGCCTGAAAACCTCTAGAGTTCTCTCTAGAAGAGAAATTGGTATAGAAGGCTCATAAGTTACATAAAATCATTAGAATAGATGAAATAAACAGAATAGATGCCTTTCGGAACACTTACAAAGCCCATGGGGTGCTGAGGGAGCACCAGAAAGTGTGAGGAGGTGAGGGGAAAAAATCAGCACCCAGACCAACACTCAGGAAAATTAGTGGTATAGAACTCATGGAATAGAAGTAAACAATGAGGGGAGAGTGTCAGACACAACCAAAACAAAGGCTGGGAGTGACAAGAGGCATAAATGCACCATCTGACACCTTCCAGCTTATAATATGCCTCCCCCCTTGGTCACAGAGCTCCAAAGACAATATAAACCAACTAAATAAGCATTATTGACAGTTCCATAGGTTGGAGACAGCTGAAAGTGATTCACAAAGCACTGGTGAGTTGCTGAGGAGCTGGGGAATGATATATAGGGAGTAGTCCAGTCAGAAACCAGGGTCAAATTGAGCTCATTGATTACTTTAAAATCATAATTATTATTAATATCCACAGAACAGATGGGTTGGAAACATCATAAAGGCAAGAACTCACTGGTAAAGTGATCTGGATGGATGACCATGAGCACCAGCTGCTGCACACAGCTGTAGTGAATGTAATATTTCATAGAGTGACCAGAAAAAGACTGCCAAGCTGAGTATGTTGATGGGGCAACTATCTGTGCTCCTCTGAATTTTTTTCTAATTTTTCGAGAATATTTGAGGCTCATATGTGAGCCCACTGCTGTTGGCAGTGCTGGCAGGGGGTTGTATGCCATCCAGAATTGTTTAAATAAGTCTATGCTATTGTATGGATTTTTATGAATTTTTTCGTATTTTATCTGTATTTTATTGAGCCGGAATTGCCCCAGCATTGAGCTCACTGTTGGTGACAGTGCCGGCAGGTGGATGCGTGATGTGGGTGCCCGTGGCGCCCGTGATGTCGTTTGCACGGCGATGAGCGCCGGTGCGGAAGTGTGGATGACGCGGCGGAGAGGTGTGTTCGAAGGTCATATGTTGGTTTATTTCTCAGAGGTGGGAGGTATTTGCAGTAATATTTGCGGTATGAAGGTCCCGCTGTGAAACTTACATAGTTATTGGGTCCATCCGGCCCGACAACGTGATACTGGGCTACGTCATTTTTGTCCGAACGGCCTAGAACGGCCTATGGCCTTTTCAGTCAGGGGTCCTGCCGGATAACAGCGGTTGAGCCTCGACCGCCGCTACGTACCAGAAACGACTGCCCAGAAACCACAATTTGTTCCATCTGGGCACCCCAACTGTGGATAACGAAGTAGTTGCCCTCCTGGTTATTCTGTACCCTGGGTTCCACTTGCTGCATCTCCCTGGACCATTCCTGGAACATCATCGAGCTCGTTCTGTGACACATCACGACCAAGATCCAGAATGGTAGACTTTACATTCGGGGGAGAGACGATGCCGTTCGATACATAAA
Organism: Ramaria rubella; assembly: GCA_015039355.1. NCBI lineage: Eukaryota > Fungi > Basidiomycota > Agaricomycetes > Gomphales > Gomphaceae > Ramaria > Ramaria rubella. The sequence continues at coordinate 49,487 of MU134781.1, read as the reverse complement.
AACCTCTCAATCAACTGAATCATCACATCCCCTCCTTCCTATTATCTCATTAATATGTCAAGATGTTATTGGTTAGAATGCTGATGTAAATATGGTGAGGAAATGATCAAGAAATCTTCGCAATGTGTTTTCCTCTGACTTGGATACAGTCCCAGTGGACCGAGCTACTGAAGTTGTTAGAGAGGTGGGGTAGACATACCTTCAGTGGTAGGGGTTGGTTTAAGGGAGGGTGCTGTCTTTTTCTTTGTAAGGGATGTGACTGGGACTCATCGGAGATGCTCGGGCTCACACTGTTGTTGTGGTTATGGTCCCCCTTTCTTGAAGAGTCATCAGTGTTGGGAAGGAGATGAATTTTGGACGATGGTGGGCTAAGGAATACGGTGCGGTCTTGCTCTCGATGTTCACGCTCTCCGAGGTCTTGGACTAAAAGGCAATAACCACTCCGAGGTCCATCGATTCTGTGACACTTATTTTTCTACCAGTGACACCACCCTGCCTTTAGAAAGGTGCAGGCCTTTGGGCTTATTAATTACATTGGCGAAGCTACGTGGCTTTCCGAACCCCTTACAATTCATCCTCCAACATACCCCGGTCACCATCCTCCTACAAAAGACACTGTCGATCCTTAGACCAACCCTTAGTGCTATCTTCCTTCACCTCTCCAACAACTACAGTTACTCGGTCCAGTGGGACTATGTCGAGTTTGAAGGCACATGTTGCAACAAGGCGGTGATCATTCCTTCACTACCTTAACATCTTACCCTGTTTCCCAAATATGTTGAAAATTCATAACCATAAATAGCCAGCTGTGGCAACACTATCCTATGTAATTGTCCAAAGTCAATGTACTACTTATCAGAGTTAGCAATAGTGGCAACTCCAATCAAGTCCCAAATACTTACTCAATGCTACGGACCGGGTCGGACGGGAGGTCGGAAGTAGTCGGAGCTCTCCTTGACCGAAATCGGAAAATCACAATATTTGGAAATGCGCGGAATATCAGATGATTCGGCAATCGGAAATCCGAAGACTGATCTATATAGTGCCACTAGTCACGTCGCAACAAAGTCGGCAACTCCCGTGGCAGGGCCATGTCGAGCTGCATCTCCTCCCTCAAAACCGATCATAATGCAATGAAACACTGTATATAGACTCTAATAGACATGTTGAATAAGAAAAGTAACCCCCCCTGGAGCCTAGAGCAATTTTGAATTTTTCACCCCCAAAATTTGACCCCCTTCAGTGAAATAGCTGGGAAAAAATCGAAAAAAAAAATACCAGAAAAATCAGAGAGCCTTCAAATAGTCTTTTACAATGATTTACAAATGATTTTATCAATTCCTTGTCTATAAAAATGCTTAGTAAGATCATAACCAATTACATAATGTCTATAACAATCCCCTTGCAGTGGCATGCATTTCAGCTTCCTTTGTAGATATTGTGTAAAAAAATTAAACGGACCTGTAGGTGTCTACATACCTACCAATAGCATTCTCAGAAAAGTGTAAGATGATAAATAACACTTGACAAGGCTAATATCTGCAATTTCCAAGAATTTTGGAATGAAATGAAGTTATTATGGCATTTAAGATACATCTCACTCCCTGTGCAGGATTACATAATAGGTTTAGCTCATCTCTGTAAGCTTTACATAATTACAATCTGAAGTTCTTGTTGGTCCAACTAGACCACATAGTTGACAGAGCAATCTTCATCTTGATTAGTTAGTTTTCTAGGCATTTGTACAAGGGTAGCAGCTTGAGATACCCCAGGAGGTGACTCAAATTTTGCTCTGGCCCACACCAAAATAAAACTCGAATCCTCCCAAATTTCGACCTCCTTACATAAGCTTACGTAATAATGAGATTATTGTAGATTTGGACTCCTCTCGTCCAGCTCTTTCAATCCCGATAGGTCCGGAAACCTCGGCATGGCCTGTTGGCTGGAAAGATCTTTGTCGTGAGGTGGCCCCGGTGGCACTGTACAGACGTTGGCTTCAATATGGGGGTTGCGCCCCTCTTGGATTTCTGGTGCCCTGGATTTATTTGGTTATTGGGGTTCCGATGGTCGGGTCTATTCTGAGAGGGTCAGTGACAAGTGGGGCATTGAGACTTCCCAGAGGCGAGGGGGGATTTCGGATATTCGGAATTGGAATAATCCAATGCGGGATGGGATAGGAGTTCCGATTCCCTGAGTTTACGAAGGAAAGAATCGGCTTTATTAGTGGGGTGTTTGCCATCATCCCTTTTCCCACGGTAATCCAAGATCATGCATTTGGGTCCACAGTTTACATAAGAAACCCTACAAGCTGAGCACGAAATGGGTTTCAGGATGGTTTTGGGGTCTTGATGGGGTTCCCCTGGGAATGACCATATTTTTGGCACTTTCATTCTGCTAGTCTGGGTGCAGCTGGAACCCTACACATAGAATTTATGTAGAGACTCTTCTGTAATCTACCTACCTAACTTCCTAGGTACTCTGATTTTATTTTAAATGTTTCTTGTTTTTGATCATGGTATCTCAACACAATCCTGCTGGGATTGTAGTCATGTGACCATGCTGTAGGCAGCTGTGCGTCCCACAACTCACCAGCTGGGATGACGAACGACGGGTACAGTCCAATTTTCACGTGTCTAACCCACCGAACCGAATGGCGAGATGGCGTTGTGCTCCTTTTGGTGTCCCTCACCTCGGTCATCCCTCCGCTTCCGTTCCAAGGATACTATCCTGGACTCATAGTCAAGCAACCCATCGCCTGACATTTCCAATCCTTTTCTCTCCTCGCGCCAACATTGGGGTTCGCAGTCCACAAAATAACCCTTTTATTCTCCCAAGGGTCCTTGTGGGGCTCCTTTCTTAACCAATTTTTACTTTTATTCCTTTTTCTTTCTCACTGAACAGCCGGTTGGGAAAAGGTCTTGCCAATCCCTAAACATTTTTACCAACTTTCTCAAATATCTGCTCTCTCGCATCCCTACCAGAGTGATCTTGTCCAACTCCCACAAAGTAAATGGATCCAATCCCCAAGCCACCAACCTTTCTCATCTTTAGTACCCTCTATACCTTCGTCTGCTCCTCCATGGGTGACATTTTTCAAAAAACCCCTTATCTGTACATGCTGAACCATCCATTTCCAATATTTCCATTATTGTTGTAGCCATCATTGCATGATTTTCATCAAAAGGGGATATTTTGTCGTCAATCCCTCCCACGTTTCGTCTTCCTCGGGGTTGAAACAGTTCCCGTGCCCTGTGATTGCCATCATCGCTTTTTCACCATGTGTCTTCCAAATTAATTCCAGAAACAATCCCAAATCGCTCCCTGTCATCGTTGTGTACTCCATTTGAAATTGTTCGAGTCTAAATGGGCTCTTTCCTCGTCTTTCTCGCATGGAACTCCATGTTGAGAAGAAAGATTCATCCAAGTCGCACGAGTAAAAAACAATCCGTCTGACGCTGGACAGACATTCAAAAAAACTTGAGTTCATTCCCCTCTCTCCTTCCAAGGATACTCCGTCAAGGACCAGTGAGACTCCGTCAAGGACCAGTCTTTTCAGAGATGGTAGTCCAGCCCAAAAAAGCACGTTCAATGCGTTCATAGCATCTGTAGGTGCATTCTTCCAACTCGCACTCAATTCTAAATCCTCCAGTCCTGGGATTCTTAGGCAACCGAGAACACGCGCGTCTATGTGCTCTGCGTCATATTCGGCCTCGAACAACAATCGTTTCAAATGCGGCAGAAAGATTCGCGAGAGAGCCTCATTCACCCCTTCGTCCTCGGGCGATTCCGATGTTTCCCTCCAGTGCAAGTCTTCAAGCTGGGGGCAAGACCCGAGCAACTCCAGATAGAAGCTTGTGCTATGCGATGAAGTCCAAGTCACGTCCAACCTAATCAATCTGATAAACGATCCTGTTGAAAAACAATTTATCCCCCTCTCTGTCACCGTTTTAAGAGTTGTTAGGTTAGCAGCCATGATTTTCCCGACAAAATTGTTCCTCCAAATTTCTCCCGTGTTGTTAAAGATATGGCGAAGGCAGGGCATATCCGTGTGTTCTGCAGCCAGAAATAAATTTTCCCATTGCATGTCACAGTCCCTCGGTGTGTTTCCCGTCAACGCATATGACCGAATACGTGAAGCATGTTGTCCTATCACAGCCACCAACCTTTGACAATCCTCTGTTTTCACCCTCAAATGACTGCCATCTATCCAAACATCCATCAGTCTCCACCGAGATTGTTCAAGTAGTCGTTCCAATCCTTCAAGTTTGATCACGGGTCGATCCAGGGCAACGATTGCCCAAATTTCAGGGCTTGCAAGCATCACCTCTCTCCAGTGCCGACACACCCTGCACAACTGTTGCCGAACGTCGTTGGGATGGCTTTCTAACGGGCAAAATGGTCCCCCACCACACGCCAGCCGTTGCAAAGAATATTTCGGCATACACTCCACGAAGATGTGTCCTAGGATCTCCACAGGAATTTGCTCTATCGGTGACATTTTTTGAAAGCAATGGCTGTGGGTTCGTCTGTTTTTTGGTTCGCGTTGGTTCAATCCTTCACAGACCTTACCTGCCGTAGATCTCAGATGCTAACAGTATTCTCTATGTGATCGCGAGATCTTGAGATATTACATAAAGTACCTATTCAACAGGGTAGTATATCCCTTTACACGTAAGTTACCTCCAATCCCGTGTTATCTCCTATTCTTTGCCCTCGTGTTGTATGGCCGAGATAAGCCCTCCTCAATTATGTGTTTCCCATCTTTCCCTCGCCGGCACGGGCATCAGCCAAGTTATGGGGACGACCAGTGGTACGGTCGGCCGGTGCACCGGGTCGCAAAAGCACGGGAACATTGGGAGACCTCGAAGGTCTCCCAACGTTCCCAGGACCCATGATAATCCTTATGTATCCCTGATCCCGAAAATCCGAAATCACTCCCAGCACGCCCGGACGAAAAAACGCGTTTTTGCTCTATTTTTGCCCGGATGGCCCCAGGGTTCATGACTTTTTCCCCATTTTGCCCGGACCCTCACCTTAGGGTATTTAGGGCTTCAAATTTGCCTGGACCGCTACCTCAGGGCTCCCCAAGCTCTAAATTTTCCCGGACCACCTCCATAGCCTTAATTTTCGCTCGAATAATACATCCCTGACCACTCTTGGCTCTTGTCCTATGGGAGGATATGACTTCCCCTGTCCAATCCAGTGTGCCGGAACCCATTGGCTGTCTATTGTCAGGTCTATGACCTCTTGATCCATGTTAGGCAGTCGAAAAGCAATGAAGACAATGGCACCGGGATTGTTTAAGATTGTACGTAATAATAAAAAACAGCCCACTAGGTACCACAGCTACCCACATGTCTAACGATAAGCTAAAAATGCAAGAAAAAGTTCAAACTACGGTAATTGAACTCAGAACCTCATATGAACACAACAAATCAAAGCTGCTCATCCAGAATTACAATAGTCTACACCACTTGACCATACAACACATAGCATTCAAAATGCCGGGATTGAAGCCTAGGCTTATCAAATTCCTGCAAATTTTACCTGGACTACAGCCTCAGGGTAGAGGACCGTTTGAGGGCAAATTTGCCCGGATTGCCTCTGGGTTGTATGACGGGATTTCTGCACAATAATTACATCCGCGACATATTTACTCTCAGCGCGAGATATTTTCCGTCAGCGCGAGATATTTTCCTTTCAGCGCGAGATATATATTTTCTGTCATCACAAGATTCTTCTGTCAGCGCGACAAGTTAGTATTTTCGTGCGAGACATTCTGTCAATGCAAGTTTTTACCAGTCTTCCATAGAGTATATACAAACAAGTTTTTCTGAGGTATCTATAGCCTGGCCACAAAGAATGATTAACCGCTGGGGCAGCAGCTTGTAATGGCTTGCTCAATAAACTCCTCTTCTCGCAGCAAAACCCCTGATTCGGCAATGCGATCAACGGTCTTCTTCTGGCACTCCGACGTCACATTAACAATTTGGGCATTTGCCAACTTCGTTAAGGCCTCATCGGGTGTGGACCTCCTGTCAGGATGAATATAGTGACGCGCAAAGCCTCCCCACCAGGCTGCCACCCATCCCTCGCTGCAATCACGCAACCTAAGACAAGCACCGTAGTCGTGCTGAATACTAGGTGCCGTGAATGCCACCGTTTGTCGGTGGTTGCTGATTTTCGCACGTACCTCAAGCAGGGTGTACGTGTTGTGTAGGCCAAGTGTTTGGTAGTCCTCGTAGGTAAGAGAATCCGAAGGTAGAGCAAGGAGCTCCCGAATAGCGGCAGATATCCAGTCAGCTAGATGAGTAGGATGTTTCTGACCCATTATCAGTTTGGTTGAGGGTGATAAGCTCCGTAGTCTCATTTCGTTGATCGCGAACGTACGTCCACTCTCAATCATGAAAAACGACGACAGTTCAAGCACGGCATCGAGAGCCTCCAGTGTAAAGTCGGCAGCTGATTTGTGGCTATATCTAACACACCTGTGTGAGTTAAAATGACATTTCAGCAATAGTTAGAGAGCGGCTTACTGTGAGTAAAACCACTCAAGCAGACATTCAAATTTCCACGGTGTGACAGGTAATTGGAAGTGGATAGGTAGGCTATCCGTGAGTCCTTCGCACTGCTCCGATGACGGCATGTGAAACATGCTTTGAATCGTTTCAGAAACATTACACAGGAGGTGTGGATGTAGCTTGTACAGCACATCCTCGACCTAAAATTCCATGAGACTCGCGCTGACATGATAATATGCATTGACTAACCTTGAAAATGGAAGAACCATCAGGGAAATACCACAGTGGGTGCCGACTCATGCGTATCGTTTGATGGTATGCTCAGAGGAAAGTTGGTGAGTTACTGAACCACGGGAGAAAAACAGCTGTACAGTACTGAATTTACGTCGCCGGAGTTACGTAAACCCCACTTCGTTCATGGAGCACCCCCTTCCCCCGAGCTTTCCAGCCCTCCCTGAAATTGAAAACGACAATCTTTGGCCTGTCAATGTACTTCGGGCTCATGAAATCCTGTCAAGCAAGTATTATTCATCTGGTCAACTGTTACGATGTGACGAAGGGGATGTGCTGCGTCTTCGGCATCATTCTACATATATACCAACGAAACTTGTCCCTATACTAGAGGCACTCGGGCAGGAAGGGCTTCTGAAAGCCTGGATCTGCAGTTGTGCTCATGCATTGGGGGGCCAGATGGTAGAGCTTGAGGCCATGGCACTCAGTGTTGAACAACGGTTCGGTTTTTGAGGTCCCCATTGAGTTTTCTCATGTATTTCACAGTGATCAATCGCGAACGGAGAAGCCGACTCTTGTGTCACTCGTGCACACAGGTCGCCGAGGTCCCCCCCAGAAGATGGTCAACCCGTTCTGGTTGGCCAAAGCTACGAAGCCCAGCTGCAACATTAGTATGACAGCGATTGCCAAAATGCTGGGTATTCACCGTAACACGTTGCGATACAAGCTACGTCTTGCTGGAGTCTATGAGCGCTTCTCAAACCTCTCGCTCCAAGATCTTGAAATTATAACAAAGGTTTTCAAACGGCAACATCCAGAATCTGGCTTAACTTCTCTGGTGGGCTTCCTTCGTCGGCATGGGCTACGAGTCCAGAGAGCACGTGTTAAAAACCCCCTCAAACACGTCGATCGATTAAACCAAACTGTGCGGGGTGCTGATAGATTTGAGGGCCGTAAATACACATCGCCTCGACCCAACTTCTGTTGGCATTGTGATGGCCACCACAAGCTTATACGATGGGGCTTCGTAATCCACGGGTTCATCGATGGCTATTGCAGAACGGTCAGCCACGGATTTGCTCTACAAACGACAATATGCTGACGATAATCAACTTAGGTTACAGGGCTACATACTAGCACAAATAATAGAGCTTCTACAGTATTAGAGCTCTTCATGAGAGCAATTGAGGAGTACGGCATCCCGACAAAAGTGCGCGGGGATCGGGGAGGTGAGAACATTCGGGTCGCAGTGTGGATGATAATGCACCAAGGACCTGGGTGCTCATCATTTATATGGGGATCGTAAATGCAATAATCATTCACACCCACCTGATATTGAGACTTGGCTCAGGTCCACCTTGAATACTCGAATCGAGCGTTTGTGGGTGGAGGTCGGCACGCAATTCGCACGAAGGTGGCGAGCATTCTTCAGGCGGCTTGAAGATCGTCATCACCTCGATTCATCCAATCCACATCACTTATGGCTGGTCCATCAGCTATTTCTCAAGGATCTCAATGCAGATTGTGAAAACTTTCGTGAGGAGTGGAACCTACACCCAATGTGTGCCCTGAGACGAAGGGTGGCAGTCCATCGGTACGTACCATGCATATCTATTGTTGATGACATATTTCATCTTGGTACCAGGAGCTCAGGTTGATTGGCGAAATGACCAAGGGGAAGGTCAAGGAGGAGTCCCTTGGTGTCCATCCGGATATCGTGAATCGCTATTGCGGTGTGTATGGTCAACCAAAACAACGTACATACAAACAAACGGGTGCCGGTCATCCTCCGGACGAGTCTGATGAATCAGACAGTGACTCACACGATGATTTGGGCACGAACAGTGAAAGCGGCGACGAAGATGAGGATACGTATCAAATTCTACAATCCCATGTGAGTGCCGATCTCCAAGGTAACATCAAGCACAAACCAGTAAAAACCCCATGGCATCTCAACCCATTTGATGCTCTTGGGGTTGATCAACGAGAGTTGTTTGAGCGCACACTAGAGTCTGCGAGCACAAACAACATCATCCCCCCAAACTATGGGTTGCTAGCAGATGAGCGCGAGGAAGAAGACTACCCCCTGTACGAATCATTGAAATGCGGCCGCAAACGCAAGGATATCATAGTGGGGGTTGCCACTGGACGTCTGGTACCCCCGTGCGGTAACCTGGGTACGTGCTCTGGAATGTTTGAATCACATTCTCTTTGGGAGTGATCAATCCCCAGAGAGCCTGTCGTAATTACCAACCATCCCGACGCGTACAAGAGTTCGTAGAGGGCAGGGGTCTACGCAGCCCAGGCACGCCCCCCCAGCCCACAAGCACGGAGTCCCCTGCGTCGCATCCATTCACCTGGTGGAATTGACCATCTGTCTGTTCTCTGGGATACCTGGTTTTCAAGGATAAACTGTCCACACGTGGACAGTGACCCACCCTTTCTGCACCGTTTGAACCCTCACGATTTGGAAACATTGTTCTCTCATTCCACACGAGAATTTATACGCCAAACTCCTTGATGAGAGCCCGGGTGTGGAAGAGGAGTATTTCGGCTACACCAAACGCCAGAGTAAGTGCATGGAGGCCCTACTCCAGGTGTGGTCCCAATGTCGCTCACGGAGCTTTGGAAGACCCAGGATTGATCGCTCGGCCTGATCGTTTGGCTGTCGATCTCGCGAACGTTGGGGTTTACATAGGTTTTGATACACTGAAAGTAGACAGGACAGATAAAATGGTGGAGTCATATTGATTTTTGAGTCCTTATATGAATAGCTATGGATTGGACAAACTACATGAGTCTCACTGGGCTTTTTCCAGCTATACCTCTATCATTTGGGCTGATATTGTAATTATGAGTTGAATGTAAGTTTTTTTTGATAGTTTTTGTAGGAAAATTTTATCCTAACTACATCATAATTTCCCTAGCAGCAGGACATATGATTCCCCGACTGTTAAGTATATACTACCGCGGTCACATGATCGTGGGACTGCACTGCAATTTTGTAGTGCAACCCCACACACGCCGCGACTCGACCGCCGCCAGTCGTCGACGCCACGCGCCCGTCGTCGATCCCACTCGGCGTCGACGCCACAGGCCCGCGGCCATACCCCACGCCCCCGGCGTCGATCCCGCGACCCCGGCGTCGACCCCACGCCCCCACCGTCGAAGCCACAGGCCCGGCGTCGACGCCACAGGCCCGCAGCCGTCGACCCCACGCCCCCGCCGCCGTTGTCCCCACACCCCTGCTGCCTTTGGCCCCACGCCCCCGCTGCCGTTGTCCCCACGCCCCCACCACCGTTGTCCCCACACCCCCGCTGTCGACCCCATGCCCCTGCCGTCGTTGTCCCCACACCCCTGCCGTCGATGCCACAGGCCTGCCATTGTGGTCCCCACAGGCTACAGCCAGCTTGGTCCAGGCAATGGTGTAGTGACGTGGCCACCTCCCCATTCTGCCCACTGTCACGCATCTGTGGGACAGTGGATGGTGCATCTGTCACCATTGCATGAGGGGAAGGCCCCACAGCCAATGGTGCGGTTATGTGGCCACCTCCCCATCCTGCTCACTGCCTCGCACCTGTGAGGTGGTTGATGATGCATCTGCCATCTTTGCATGATGGGAAGGCTCCACAGCCAGCTTGGTCTAGGCAATGGTGTAGTGATGTGGCCACCTCCCCATTCTGCCGACTGTCCCGCAGCTGTGGGACAGTAGATGGTGCATCTGTCACCATTACATGAGGGGAAGGCCCCACAGCCAGCTTGGTGTGCCAACTAGATGGTGCAGTGTCACGGATACCTCCCCATTTCACTGCCTAGCATCTGTATTCTATCTGTACACACAGGCCCCTCAGCCAGCTCGGTGCCCCTGCAATTACAGCCCTGCTGAAGCTAGCACCATTTCCCAGGGCCTTCCATCTGGATAACCTAGGAAATGGTGCAGCCGTGCTTGAATTAATATAGTACATCCTATTGGCTGAATGTGGGTGGCGCTGTGAAAAACTAATTTCATAATTGTACTTTGCCTTAGCCCTGTCAATTTTTTTTCTTTTTTCTTAACATTATTGGCCATAGCACTGGTATCAAAGTGGATTTTGATATCGAGGGGTGAGGTTTAGTACATAAATATGTATGTGTTTCTTTAAGTCCAAAGATCTTGGTGATACACAATCACCTTGTTTCCCTGAACAGGTGCAGGTTTGGTCACTCTACTAAGAATCATATGTTTGATGAGCATACATACACCACCAATGGTGCCCAAAAACAGTGTTCATCTTTGACTACCATGGGTAGTAGGGACATTAGCACTACACAGACTCAAACACCCATACAAAACAAGGCCCCTAGTCTTTTACATGCCCATATATATATACCACTATGATATGTCATAAAATTGGGAAAATATGAATATATAAATGCACCAACTAGGCAAGACCGCCCTGTTAAGCAAACAATAAACTTATTATGTTCCACATATGAACAGACTTTGTGAACTCAGCAGTCCATGATCCTCACCGAGATAACCATGGAGTGGCACAAGTAATAAAGAGTGAAATTTATCATAAGCATGCTCATCCCCAAGGTTCAACTTGCCTGATATATGATAATCAGAAAACTTGTATTATTAGGCACAGACTATGACAAATGATTCAGATATATGGCTAAAATCCCTTGGAATCGAGGTTGTAATTGTGGTTTTTTCATTCCATGGTACTGATGAACCCCAGGATCCCTTGGACCTTCTGAAACACACAGGGCTGCTTCAAAACTATGAGAAACCACAGCCATGATGCTTACCTATAAATATGGCCAAGAAATAGAGATGGAAGTAGGGTTCGGACTGCAAGGGATTCTGGTAGACATGAAATTACTTCCAGTGCGTGTGTGAATATGCGTCTACATACACCCAGGTCTTCATCTGACCTCCAACAGTGTAGAAAAAAAATGTGGAGGATGTATGCATTAGTTCCATGTCTAGTGGTTCAATTACGTAATGAGGCTTCGATATCTGGATCAGTCGAGCCAGACGAATCTTTTGATATCACTAATCAGCTTCAATCTCTTTCAGCATATCTTTCTTCGCTCGGTTCCAGTACTACGCACCACGCGCCAACGAATGTCGCACAGGCCGTCAATACGCTTACCAATTTTTTTTCAAGCCGTAAAGCCCTTAGTATTTCTTCGACGAGTAATTCAGAACCTTCGTCACTGGCACTCGCCACAACTTTATTTCGCCCTCTAACCCAGGTTTCCGAACTACAGCCCGGTTCCCCCGTCCGTCTCACTCGCCAAACCAAGGCTGCCTTCGTTTTCAATTATGCTATGGACGTACATGTCGAATATCCGTGCAGCAGTGAATTATCACGGATTGCTCACAAATTTTCCGTTAACCCAGACCCAACGAAATTTATTCATCCCAAGGGAAATATCGTGTATGGACTTGGCGCCCCTCATGGCCAACATGATGACCGTCTGTGCGAATTATTGACCGATCAGGCAGGGGTAAAAATTCCATGTAAAGAAACCACACTCACATGTATGTAGAGTATTCTCATTGGAAAACCTCAATGTTACTGATTTTTGACTTACTCGATTCAGGCCAGGAAGTGTAGATACGATTCCATTCGTTGCTTGGATTTCAGAGCCTCCCCGAAGGCTGAGTGGATTACTTACTAAACAATAGCCACATGGACAGTTTATACTCGGAGGGAAGCGTCTCAAGTACATCTCCAACCGGGCGGCGAGGACAACGTAGTTGAAAGCAGCCAAAAGGTCGACAAGCGCGAGGAGCGAACTGTAATTACAGCGAAGCAGTGCTCCCGTAGGTGTAGGCACAAATAGTTCTCGACGAAAGTTACGCTACCAAAAGAAGTTTTCATGTCGAGGTCGGCTTGTGCGTAAGAGCCTTCGTACGAAAAACCGTACAAGAACATTTAGCACGCATCAGTGAAGTTGCACGCATTGCAGTGCTTCCGAGTCCAAGCTAGCGAGTGTATAAAATTGTG
>MU134781.1:15626-33633 GCA_015039355.1 Ramaria rubella | reverse complement strand
CTGCTGGGTGGGGTACTGATGTTTTCTCAGACACGCAGGGTGCTCTTCGTCCACTCTCTAGATATAACTGTGCACACCGCCACCTCACAACTAATATATTTCGTAATTCATACATAGTCGCCACGTTTCACAGCGACAAGTTTACAATTTTTTAATAGTATGAGTATGTACCATATAATCATATTATAAATTTTCTAGCAACGGTATATGACACCTGGGTAAGGGGAAAATTGGGTTGGTGGTTCATGAATGTTGGTATGCATAGATACACTAGGGCGAGCTAGAAGTCGAGAGCGCAGTGGGATGGTAAGTTTCAATACAACTTCATCTTGATGCGTCGAACAAACTGGTTGCTGCAAAATGTTTTGGGATCATGCAATGTATTCCTTCAACCAGCTAAACTTTCGTGAGCAATACAGTTTGAAATGGGTGGCAGGCCACTCACAGCCGCTCTTTGACTTGGTTCTGCATAATCCAAGGCAGTCTGTGGAAGGGCAGAGACATTACATAAGTTAAAAATTAAGAGATATTGCGTATACTCCTCACTTGTACGCAGTAGTTTCCATAAGGATCAGTCAGCAGAACATCTAGACTGTCGATGACTTCGTCAATTAACCCCCGGCGACTTCGATCCTCTGCAACACAGATGCTCTTCTCTACAACAAGCGAGCTGAATTTTCGTGTACTCAGGGCCCGCACATGGCCAGCGAGCTTGCCAATAATGCTCTCCCTGAAACGGCCATCCCTTCTGGTCCAAAAGATATTGAATTATCTGAAAGATTTTCATTAAGAAGCACGAAACAATACATAAACAATACGCACATAGTTTCTGAATGGATGCTGACCCAGTTGCAGTGCGTGACACGTTATCTCCCACACTAACTGGAGCCTCTGGGGATTTGTACCATGCGTGATGCAGTGGCGCAGCACGCCAAAGCTGTCTTTGTGGATCGCAATATCTGAGCAATTTTGAGTAATAACAGAATAAAATGAACTGTTTAGATTTTAGTTATTGACAGTTCTGAGAATGAGTCGCACTCACTTCATTTTCTTCATCGGTTTGGGTGCCGATGCACGTCTGAATAAAGTGTATGCCACGCTCATCCCTCAGCAATGTGAGGACAAATGAGGACACAGCATGTAAGAAGCCCTCACACTTAAAGTCAGGTTTTGCACCCATATGGTGAGTTGAAGTGCCCTATACAGTCACGTGACCATTTCATTGCATTCAAACTGTAAATAAGTTTCACACAAGCTTATGTTTTATTTGAAACTAATGGATTCATCATTGATCATTGTTCAGTGGGTAAGGACAACAAATCAGGAGGCTGGACGAAGAAGCGGAAGGAAAGTGACAAGGGGCAATAGTGGTAGAGACTGAAGGCAAAAGAAACAAATGAGGAGACAGATAGACAATGGCGATCATGACAATAGTGGGGGCTAGGTAACTTGGAAAGAAACGATTGGAACGAATGAGGAGACAGTGATAGACAATGGCAATTGTGACAATAGTGGGGAGGCTAGGTAACTTGGAAAGAAACAATTGGAATGAATGAGGAGACAGCGATAGACGATGGTGATCGTGACAATAGTGGGGAGGCTAGGTAACTTGGAATGAAACAACTGGAAGGCTCTACGATGATACGAACCAGGTGGTGTAACTTTAGAATGGAACGGGATATGGCAGCATGCAAAGTAAGTAGCGAATGTGGAAATAAAGCAGTTGAAGCTAAACCTGTGAGGGAATTTGTGTGAGATAAACTCAGTCAATTTCGATGGGATTGGAGTCGACCTCGATGTCAGAGACGGAAAGCCTTCTAGAGGACGAAGACGTTGAAAACAGGGGTGATAACCCCGGCATTAATGTCCGGAACAAGGGGAACACCGGAAGGAGTGCCTCGGGCCTTCGCCGGTTGCTGAAGCCTCCTCTGATAACTTCTAGAGGCAGAGGGACTCCACCGGGACCATGTACCCAACCCCTTGTATTTTCCGATTCCAGTCCCAAATCCACTCCCACCCAACCTCTCACAGCCATGGACCCCATTGACTTCTCGGTGTGCTTCAAATGCAGGCCCGATAAATGATCTGTCGCAATAGCGGCACCTTTCCAAGCTGGCGAATAAGGCCTCCATATGATCCGGGGCAAGGCCGGTGGTTGTTGCCAAGCAAATGAGAGCACGATAGTCGGCGGTGCGGTCAACAAATGGAAGCGGCTGTGGAAGAGGGGGTCCATGCGCCTCTGTGAACATCCACAAGCCGGCGGGGGGGAAAGAAGGGAGAGGAGGGGCAACAGCGAGCAGCCGCTGCAGGAGCGGCCGGTAACTGTCCTACTGGCATGACGGCTGCAGGGACATTGAAAGTATTGGAGAAAACATTTTCATCTAAAACAGGAGCGACTGCACAATGGTTAGAGCTCATTACATACTTCAACATGATGAAGACCTTACGATTAATGTTTCCTTCAAAGGGAGCATTGCCGTTGCTCGTGCGGGCGCTGATTAAATTAGAGTGCATTGGACGGGAAGGTAGAAGGACTTCAACGCCAAGTTAGCTGGTCTGATTTTTTTTTCACAACAAGAGCAGACTTACCCATGTAGCCGCAGAAACTATCAGTCCCCTCAAAAGGACAGACGAGACGATATTTCCTGGCACCATGAATGTGCGTGGGACGAATGGTGCATTGGGTTTGGAGAATTGAGAGCTCGTTGCCGACTTTCGATCCATGAAGGCAGAGCGGAGGGAGGATGTCGTTATTTGCCCAGTGTACCTTAAGGCCACTAGTGGCGACGAATGCACCATTAGGGTGTCGAGGCCTAAGGTTCTGTAAGCCTAACGAAAGAAAAAATTGAGAAAACCTAACATACCATTCATAAGGGGCTACGCAGCCAGCTTCGAAACTCCACGAGAGAATGTCGCCTAAGATCCCAGCAGTTTGAATGTGATGAAGAAGCTGTTGCATGCGGGGCGATAAGTAAATACGAGAACGAGTCCTACGCGTGAGTCCGAGATGATAATATGGCATTAGTGCAAAAAGAGTGGCGGTCGAGGAGAAAAGTGGTACCAGAGGTCAGTATGTGGTGGTACTGAAAAGAG
This sequence comes from Ramaria rubella, assembly GCA_015039355.1. Lineage (NCBI taxonomy): Eukaryota > Fungi > Basidiomycota > Agaricomycetes > Gomphales > Gomphaceae > Ramaria > Ramaria rubella. Next base: position 30,540 of record MU134781.1, on the reverse strand, counting down.
AGTTACTGAATGAGAAGGGCGGTCGCGTGTTTAAAAGTGGTTGCTGAAACTGCTGAGCTTAAATCATTTTCTACATGAACGATGAGCGAAGCTGCACCGTGCACGCTCCTAGCGTCGTGGACCGACGGATTCCGCGGTCACCTCGCGAGGTGGGCGGATGGTTCCGCAAGGACCTCAGACAGTCCACAAAGTCTTAGTTAACACACGCAAATACCGGCGAGGGGAACCAAATATGTCGTCCCAGCTCCAGGCCAGCATTCGGGGCTATGGACGAGGTCACAGTCGATTGTTACGATTCGGCTAAATAGCCTAATCTTATCAACGCGGAACCGGTAAGTCACCGTTGAAGTCCCCTGATACTCTTAAATTGTGAATTATGTACCGGTATGGTCTATTAAGATCCATTATTTTATCCTGCACTACCTAACAGCGAAATGTCGGGGCCCAACGAACCTCGGATCCAGCTAAACACGTACAGGGTGAAACGGTGCGTCTATTGTCTTTGAGCGCAACCGTTAATGTAACTATTGGCACAGTGAAGAAATACAAGAGCAAAATCAGTAAAGTGTATTTACCCTGTACCTGTTGTATTTGAATAGCGTATTCGAGGCTATAGGCCTGGAGCGCAATCCAAGGACACGTTGACCGTGACCATCAAACTGAGAAGCGCTCTCAGTGAACTTAGCGTTCACTGAGGTGCGTATTACTTTTTATCTACAGCACTAGTAGACACGTATATAGTCACTCTTTTATAGGTAATTGTCATAGTACATCTTGATGAATTAAACTTACTGGTCACTGAGTCCGAGTCACTCTTTTGTAAACGATCTGCGTATATTTGCTACAGTACCCTATTCGCACCGTAGAGTACATAATATACTGGCTTTGTTGACCGTGACGAAACGGTGGCACTAATTACTTACCGTACTTACGCTTTCTTTCATATCGAGGACTCTGGGGGTTGGGTACTAAGCGGTGCGCTGACTCCTTCGAGATCGGATTGGGAATTAGCCGAATCGTAACAATCGACTGATACCTGCAGTAAGCTGACAGTAGCGGTCAGTAAGCGAATCAAAGCCCCCTGGGTTCCCGTGCGCGTAACTCGTCATTGGATGTCACAGAGACATTGTTTATCCTCTCACGTGACCTAAGCCGTTGGTTCAATCTCTCACCCATCGTCCTCGAGCAGCATCAAGATTGGGCAGTAATCATTGACTCTACAGTCTCTACTGTACTAATTAAGGACACGGCATAGTCAGGTAGTAGAAAATGAGGCAGTAAGTCGGTCAATCACTGTTCACAGTCATGACTCGCAAACATTTCCATAGGGTATGCAGCAATGCACCGGTCGCAAAACTGAAGAATTTCTTCCCTGGTTCCAGGATTACTGTAAACTTGCAAGGAGCCACTAGCTGTGGGCATGTAAGGGCCAGAGATCAATGCAGTGGCAGTTGATGATGAGGGTGAGGAGAGGGATAAAAACCGTGATGGTGAGCGCCGTCTCTTGTTTGGAGACTCAGGCTGATGGCTCCTAATGCCTGCCAGTAACTGCCTTGGGGATAGAGGGCTTGAAGAGCCCGCATCTGGTTGCAGGTGAGTGCGTCACATCACACAAAATAATGAGAAACGCACGAGACTCAATTTTATTAGGGTCTGACTGAACAGTGCTACGAATTGTAACCCGTAGAGGAGGTGTACGGCACCCGTCTATGTACAGCATGACGCTGCCGAGCCACTGGTGCCACCTGGTCAGGTAAGGCAGCTGGCTGGATCGCTGGATCATTGGTCAGTGTAAAAGCATGAAGTTGAGACATACTGTGCAGCCTTCCAATCACTCACATGTGATTTCAATGACGAACATACCGCAACTTGCCAACTTGTACCGTAATTATGACGTGTACCTAATATAGCTGCATATACCTGTAATTACTACATTAGCACTGGCAGGGGTACTGTCCTTAGACACCATTGGCTCTAGCGAGGCTGAGTCACTGCCGATGTGCCGTCTGGTACCAATCGACTACATACTCGTGATTGTCGTCCGGACCATGCCCGATGAGTGGGCCAAGATTCGGGCGATTAGTTTAATGGTTTAAATCTCAGTTCAAATAACAAGCCGAATTTCATATTTCTTTCACTGTCTGAATGTTGGGTAATATTTAAAATTTGAATGGGTATGTACCCCTGCTCTATGTTTAAAATTAAAAGGTAGGTGTAAATTTTAGCTCATATTTCAAGTTTAATATTTGATGTAAAACTTATGAGAATTTAATTTATGAAGGGGTGTCAAAATCTTTGTCAAAACTTTTAATTTACATTAAGATTTGTCTTGTTGTCTAAATTTAAAGTTTAGCTGCAATTCTATGTTGATTTAAACTGGATATAAAAATTTAACGTTTGAACCTAAGTTTAAACCAGGTTTAAATACTGAAAACCCCGATGTGTATGGGGCCTATGGGGCGGCAGTGATGCAACGGGCCGTTGTGGGTACAAGGTGCACTTGTGGATACGTGTGGGGGATTAAGTCAGCGTCCGCGGACCGGTCCGTGGACCGCCTCCCAACGGGTTGGGTCTGGAACATTTAAGCCCAGCCGATCGGTGTTTGTTTTGGTTTCTTACTATCATCACCACCCGTCCTCGCGCGCATAGCGACTCCGCGGCCCCGCACCTGTGGGGCCGTGAGGAATGCATCTGTCATTCTTGGTCGCATCACGGGAAGATGATGGCTGCGCGGCTTGTGGCTTGGTACCACCACCACCCAGATGTTGATGTGCCCCTCCAATTTCCTCACGCGCATAGCGACTCCACGGCCCCGCACCTGTGGGGCCGTGAGGAATGCATCTGCCATTCTTGGTCGCGTCGCAGGAAGATGATGACTGCGCGGCCTCGCATCTGTGGGGTTTATGTACCCTCGGTCACCCTTTCTTCACATTTGGGACGCATCTGTCATTCCTCGGTGCTCAGTACCTTCATGCGCCAATAGCGGTGACCCCACGCCTCGCATCTGTGAGGTCAGGGTGGGGCGTTTTCTCAGTCGGCACCGGCGCTGGCGACCAACTCGTCTCATATCTGGGACTGAGAGAATGCACCAATATGCACTTGCTTCCCCATTCCGCTGCTATGCCTGCCGCCATGACTCCGTGACGTTACATCCGCAGGGAGCCCCTTGGTCAGTGCCTTCCAACGGCCGCCCCGACGTCACACGTGATCGCCTCACGGTCAAATTATTACGCGGGTTGCACCACAAACGCCGTTCAATGTTTGTAGCCTGTGGGTATACAATATGAACAACCCTTGAGATGAGCTTAGATAAGCTGACATTCCATCTGAGCTGTCAGCTGTGATCCGACCAGTTTAGCCAACGCCCGGGCCAGTTCTAGCTGGGCATGAACCGTCACAGCCCTGGCTCCACAAAACAAACAGAATTTAAACAACATTGGTCAGATGACTCGGGTAGCAAATGACACCGCCCAAAAACACCGATACCCTAGGCAATGGCGCGGTTTCCGCCTTGATGCCGTAATGACCCGCATGTCAGAGGAGGCCCGAGCAGAAGCGTCTGACAACGCTTTTCAAGGTCCCTTTTCAAAGTGGTGAAGACATCAATCCACTCCCGTGGCGCTGATGGGGAAGGACTAAAAATCCAAGAGGACACTTCGGGCGCAAAAAAATGGTGGAAAGATTCGCCTCCGGATAGGGAATTTACTCAGCGAAACTTATCTCCTCAAGCGTATCATAGGGGCTGATCTGTGTCCACTTAGATTATGATTTGATGTGCCCACAACGTTGTACAAGACCCAGTGAGCCAGCCACATGGGGTCCGATGCTCACGGTTAAGATCCCCGCTTGACTTCGTGAGTGCACAATAAATCAATACCCCAAATATTTCAAAATATGTACAATTTTACGTCAAATTTCTCCTGCGAAATTAGGAAACTGCCCGTGAAATTAAAGGCATAGAGAAATTACGCAGATATTGGAGGATTTTGGAATTTTAAGGGCTTTGGAATGTGAGAATTTACGAAGTGACCGGAAATTTTAAGTGGGAATCGCTGCGAGATTTTGAAATGTCCCGAAATTTCAAAAAGCAATGGCCGCGATATAATCAAGTGCCCCAATATTTTAAAAGCCAGTGGCCCCAAAACCTTAAAAGTCCCGTTACTTTGATTTGCTTTAATCCAATGTAAGTTGTTCTACGCGCGCACACAGAAGGATACGGGGGTTGAACAATGGGTGTTGTGGACTGCGGCCAAGCCGCAATCACATGTTGTTAGTCGAGAACAAGGTCTTTCTATTGTCTTTTAGGTACCTTTGCGACCCGGTGAAGTAACTTGGTGCCCACAACTTGGCTGACAGAGTTTGCGATCAGGGATCACGTCAAGATCGGCCACGTGAAATACATATGATCTGGCAGTGGTGGTAGTTTCAATTGTTTGGCATGGCCCCCAGGTCAGGTCACCAAGTTTGCTGGTTCATAGGAATGTTTAATTTAATTTTCCCTCCCTTGGAGTCCCGGCCGCGTCCGTGTCATGAGTGACGCACAGGCGTTGAAGTACGCACGTGCGAGAGCACCTCAGGCTGTTGGGGCATTGTGCAGTCAATCCAGCCGGCCTTCATACCGGAACACTCCCTACGATGGGGCGTAGTTTGTCTGTGGTGGAGCAACCTGTGGTGGCGACAGTGAAGGAACCGCTGACATGCCGTGATCACGCGTCTTCTTTTCGCGACCCCGGGGTGAAGTGGCCCACCTGGCTGCTGGGTGTCCCCTCGACTTGGTTGATAACTTCAGGAAACTCGAGGACTGATAGAAACGGACACCGTAGATAAAGGTTGGATCAAAGACTATATACAGAAAAAAAGATTAAAATATACATGGATCCTGGCTCAAATTCATGAGAGATGACGCGAAAAAAGATAAGATACCGTATGACAGAAGAATCGTTACAATCCACAAGACATATAAAGGCATAGGGCAGGTCTGAACGAATCAAAACATAAGGATTTTAACAGGATATGATTCCGTCACGAATCCTTACGCATTTTCAGTTGGGGAATAGGCCTTGCAAGCAAGGCAATTCAAGCGGTACGCGGTACAGAGGACCGACTAGGAACGGGAACGACAGGTGCGGACCAATCAGCTGAGCTTAAAATAAAAGCCGGCGCATTGCAAACGTCTTGCCCCACCGCGGGAACTTCTTTTCCTAATGTGCCCGAGGGACTCTCGACTGCGGAAGCCGCCAGCATCAGGTACCTCCCCATGGAAGCGCTCCACGTGCGCACCAAGGCCTGTAGTTTTCAACAACGCCGTCGCCATAGCTGGGCTGTACACCCCCACGGCTGCTACCGATGCCGGTCTATGGAATTTTGCTCGCATGGACGCTCTCTGGCGACTTTTAGACCGGTGCCCTCGGTTCTACCATGCTGCCCCGTCCCAGGGCACCGCCTTAGAGCGTGAATTCGACCTGTGGTACATCACGACATACAGCCGAATGGGCCGGGAAGAGGTGTTCAGATTTCGTGAGGACGCTATACCCTACCCTGCCCGGTATACCGAGCACCTCGATCGGCTCAATCGGTACATCGGGGCCCTTCTATTGACGCTTGCAGGAGACAAACGGTACAAGGCTTTGTCAAAGAAGCCCGCCCTCGTCTGTCTAACGGGGTACTTATTATTGATCTGTGAAGGTTTCACGAGTGAAATATATGAGGCGTGGTGCGCTGGCCAAATGTGCCGCGGGTGGAGGTCGAAATGGCTCAACCAGTACTTGCACCGCGAACGCGCTGCACATGGGCATGACGCTGACGGCCGGCGTCATTTTCTGCAGGACCCAGAGGGGGGAAACTATGACACCGATCCGTTGACGCTAAGTAAGGGCTCCATTTCTATCACCTCATTTCTTTCAGTTATTCCCTATTATTCCTCATCCTTTCTTCCCCGTGCAGCGGGGGTGAAAAGAAAGAAAGAAAAAAAGGAAACGAAGTAAAAGAATATACGGGATGAAAGGAATAAAAAGAAACGGAAAGAACGACTACTGACGACCCTTTTGTTTCTCACCGCAGACTGGTCGTTATATAAAGAACACGTAAGCGACGCCCATCTCAGCACAGACGACGGTTATATTTCAGAAAATGTCGTCGTGTCATTGCCAAAAAGTGTGACGGGATCAAGTGCGGCTGCGGGGAAAATTCTTCTTTTAGTTGAAGACGTCAAAGAGGCACCCGGTTTGCAAGGCACTCCTGCGGCCATGCCCCCCCTGCCAACAAGCACCGATAGCCCTTCAAGGGGCGAGAAGTGCCAAAGTGACATCAACTGTGCGGGCACAGGCTCCCCCGACATGCGCCAGTTACCACCTTGCGACGACCCCGCCCTAGGACCGGCCTTTACCACCTCTCTGACAACTTCGTCTCCTCAGACCCAGGGGACAGCCTCGAAACATGGAACGGGCCAGCGCGTTGCTAAGGGTTTGTGATTGGTACCCCGCCGCCTCATGCAACACCTGAGAAAACTATTTGACAGGTTCATCTGCCAGGACGCGGCCTGTCGGAAATGTAATGGGGAGTAGGAGAAGAAGAAGAATAAGGGCGCTCTAATACAATACCCCGCTGTCCTCGACGGCTACCAATTGCAAGTAATGCAAATTACATATTCTCTGCATCCCCGAGAAAACGCTACCCCAGTCCGGTCGGAGCTGCTGGGATCTGTAATGGGCTGCCGTTTCAAGCGGAAAAATCATATACCAGCCGGTCTAACAGGGGGCCCCCGCTGCGGCGTCAATCGATTTTTCAGGCTGAAAACGTTTCAGAAATACAGGAACGTCCCGAAATGTAATTCCATCTTAGTACACTACATCTTTTGTGGTGCCATTTAAGGGCGTTTCACGTTGACGAATTCTGCGTAAATTCGATGTTTGAATCACAGAAAATAAAACCGAACCCAAGGCCGAATTCACTTGGAATTCATGCCCAACGTGAAAACCACATGAAAGTTGTCTTCTTCGTCAAATTTCAGAGCAGTTGACGGCACTTGAAGATCCTGAACGGCATGTTAAATAGCATGTATTTTGAGATCATCACAGTCGGCTCATGACCGGCCGAGCCCGTGCACGAATTCACGGCGAAAGGGGCCCTGGGGCTGCTTTCGCAAAAGTGAGGAATTCACAAAACCCACGGACTCCGAGAAGCGTTATAATTCACAAATCGATTTCTGTGACAGCGATTTCGCGGAATTCACTAACGTGAAACACCCCATTTTGCATCGCCGTGATCGCCCTTGATCCCCTCAACCTCACTGGATTTCTGTAGGATTGCCCGTGTTGAGTTATGGTGCGAGCTTGGTACGCACCGGAAAATAGACGCCAAACGCGAAGCCGAGCGAATTAGTGAGCCGCTTGCTCATTTTATCATATTATCGTCATTTCCCTCGTTTGTGAAACTTCCCCTTTTCCTTGTAGTACTTATAGTTGTATAGTAGCTACCAGTTCTCCCAGTGTTGCCTGTCTTCACTGGGAGTGAGTCATTTCTTCGAACGTTCTCGAAATGTATTAACTTGTAGTTGTAGTTTACTTTCCGTTATCAGGTACTTTCAATATACAGTGTTGCGTGTCTTCACTGGGATTTACTTTCTGTTATCAGCCTGACCGTATCTCTGCTCCGCTTTTCTTCGGACGACTGTTTGCAAGTTGGGGCCCCTATTCTACTGCATAAAGAAAACTTAGGCCCATTCCTGTTGCATTTTTATCAGCGATGACGACTCTCGAAGATATGAAGGATTACCAGACGAGCACTGGGAGTGCTTACCAAGTCTTTCCAAAATTATGTAGCGACAATTACTTCTCCTGGTGCGCAAGCATGGGGTCCGTTCTTAGGTCGCTGAACCAATGGGAGGTCGTAAGGGGAGCGTATTCTTCTCCGAGTCGAGTCAATCTAAGGATAAGGAGTTGCAGCTGGAAAGAGCGTGGGGCTTGAGAAAAGAACGTGCATATACAAAAATCGACTTCCGCATTGAAGATCAGGAGCGAGTATCCATAAGGACAAATCGCGATCCTGTAGCGGCCTGGACAACGCTGAGGACGGTGTATGGCAACGGACTGGCCAACACCAGTGCTGCACTACTCGCTGAAATTACGCATGCACAGTTTGACGGCTCCGGTATATTGGAGCATAAAGCAAAGATGGACCCACTGCGTATGAAGCTCATCGAAGCTGGCAATATCCCTGACTCCCTGTACCTCAACTTCTTCATCAATACGTTGCCTGAGGAATATGACGCCCCAGTCGACACAGTCAATTATCATCTGGGCACTGTCGAAGAAGTCGTCAGCAATATTCGTCAGACGGAGATAAAAAGGTCTTTGCGTATCGAGAATGGAGGCACTGCGTTTGCGATTTTGAAGAAAGGGCATATGGATAAAACTCACCGAAATGCACCAGGCGCAATGGAAAACTTGGAGAGGAGGAGCAAACAACGCTCCGGCGGGTGTTTTAACTGTGGAGAAAGTGGCCATTGGGCCAGGAATTGCCCTAAAAAGAAGAAGAGCGTTAGTGCTCAAAACGACACGAAGAAAATGAACATGAACACGAATTCGAACCGTGACAATAAAGGCTCTTCGAGCAAAGGACCTACTGTCAGGGGACTATTCTCAGCTGTGGAAACATCTATGTTTACGAATGAGAATCCAATCACTCGTCGCTGTTACCTTGACACAAGCGCATCTGGACATTTTGAGCCAAATATTGACAATATTCACGACTTCGTTGCTTTTACAACTCCGAGGACTATTACGACGGCTAGCGAAGATAAAGTTCAATCTAAAGGTGTCGGTAATATGGAGATAAAAGTTAGGAACTGTGGATCTAAATTTACCGGAGAAATTCCTCATGTTCAGTGGGTGCCGGATAGTTATACTTGTCTTCTCTCCGGGACAACTTATCAAAGATGGGTTTTGCGTCAATCTCCATGAATCTGGATGCTCCATAACAGATCCTAAAAATCGTCAAATAGCTTGTGCAAATGGTCGGAAACATCTACCCTATACCCCTCACCATCTTCCAATCCGAAACTACTATGAGCATCGGGTTAGAGCCGTCTTCCGAGGAATTACAAGAAAGACTCACCGATATGCAAGTAGCTATGGGTGCTAAACCTTCGTACGATGTTATGAGATGGCACCAACGTATGGGTCATCTTAATGTCGCTGCCGTTCGAGATGTAGCCCTCCATCACGCTACTGGGATAGAATCCGACGAAAATGCCGTTTTAGAAGCTAATTGTGTGGCTTGTATAGAAGGAAAACAACATAAGATGCCGTTCAAAACCGGGAGAACTCGAGCTACTAACCCCGGTGAATTAATCCATATGGACTTGGCCGGACCTATGGAAACGATTAGTTTATGGCAAAAGATATTTCCTTATCATAATCGACGACTATTCTCGAGGCGTATGGGTAGAAACTGTTGCTTCAAAGACCGGAGTCGTGGGAAAATTAAAGGAGTTCGTTCAAAAATTCGAGACGGGCTACGATGTAAAGGTACGAGGCGCTATGGCAGACATTGGAAAGGCATTCGACAATGCACAATTACAAAATTACTTCAAGACTCACGGTATTTTGTTCCATACATCCACCCCTTACACTCACGAACAGAACGGAGTTGCTGAAAGGGGGATCAGAACGATTGTCGAAGGAGCCCGTGCAATGCTATTCGCATCTAAACTGCCTAAAAACCTATGGTCAGTTGCTGTCAAAACCATGGCGTATTTACGCAACAGATCGCCGGTTCGCGCCAACAACGGTATGACCCTATCAAACAATTGACAGGAGAAAAGCCAGACCTAGCACATTTGAGGGTATTCGGAAGTCCAGTTGGTGTTGCCGTTCCTAAAGAGAAGAGGAAAAAGTGGGATGTAAGATCTAAAATGGGATATATGGTCGGGTACCAACCTTATGCGTTTGGATACCTGGTACCCAGGCACTACACGTATCGAAAAGGTTCGTGATGTCATACTTCATGAGGATGCTATAGCCCCGGCCATTCCAAGACTGTATGGTGATGATAAAGCGGAGGAAGCGGGAAAATCGAGTGGAAAAGGGCCCGACGAACCTGCCAAGAACAAGCAGTTAACCTCTTCGAACGGATCAGAACCACCTCGACCACGCTTCACGATTCGTATCCCCCCACGACAGCCTCTTCCTGCTTTGGAACCTATGAATCCTACGGATCAGGTGGAGCAACCCTCACCACTTATCGATTCGAAGCTCGTATCTGAAGTACCTGACTTTCCGAGAGGTATAACGAGGTCAGGGGGATATCGTGGGGAGGGACAAGCACAACTCACCATCTATGAGGACGAATTCGTTCTATCTGCTATTGCTGGAGACCCCACTACTATTCGAGAAGCGTTGGAACTTCCTGGAGAAGAAGGGGAAGCTTGGGAGCAAGCGCGTCAGGCAGAATGGAATAACATGAAGGGGCATAAAGTGTTCGGCCCACCCGCAGAACCACCACCGGGAACGAAAGTATTGAGAATGGGGACTACCTTTCGAACTTCCCGCCGTGATGGAAAAATAGTCAAGCGCAAAGTACGTATCGTGGCTAAAGGTTTCAGTCAGATACCGGGACTCCATTTCAACGAAGCGTACGCACCAGTAATGCGTTGGGAAAGCTTTCGAATTATCCTGGCGATAGGCGCTATGTCTGGACAAAAGATCAGACAGTTTGATGTCAAATCTGCGTACTTACATGGCATAATGCAGGGGGAGGTTTGGGTACAACAACCGGAAGGTTTTGAAGTACAAGGAAAGGAAGGATTAGCTTTGCCGCGAAAGGAGGAAATGAGTGGAGAAAAACTCTATTGGAGTTTATGACTTCACTGGGGTAGAATTGTTCAAAATACGACGCAGGAGTATTCTTCAAAATATGGGGCGATGGCACGTGGGGTGTCGTAGGATATTGGGTCGACGATGGCACTTCTGTAGGAGCTGAAAGTCGACCCATGGACCTTGAAGGGGCTATCAGAGATCGATTCGGGATATCGGGCGAAGGGGATGCTTACCGGATACTCGGTACCAGTATCCGTCATGACGCTGAGTCGCATTCAGTGTCTATATCTCAGAAAGAATACATTGAAAACTCAGCTATCAAGTTTAACGTCCAGAACGCTAGGCCGGTGAAATCTCCTATAACTCTTGGAATCGACTTCTCAGCTATAACCAGCCCTGAAACCGAAGAACAAAAACAGGAAACGTGTAACTTTCCTTATCGTGAACTGATAGGAACGCTCATGTTTGCCGCCACGGTTTCACGCCCTGATATCGTACTCGGTCAACAAGCTCGCCCAATATAGTTCGAATCATAGTCCTGAGCATTGGAACCTGGCGAAAAGAGTGCTACAATACCTATATAGCACACGGAACCATGAGTTACGTCTATGAGGAGAAAAAGCAGGCTTACAAGCGTATTCAGATGCAGACTTCGCAGGCGACGCGAACGCTAGACATTCAACAAGTGGTTTCGCTATATTCTTGGGAAAAGGCGCAGTATCATGGTCATCGAGGAAACAAAGTGTTGTAGCGTTGTCCTCCACGGAATCTGAATACATCGCGCTTTCGGAAGTAGGACGCGAACTTCTATGGACGCGTCAATTCCTTACCGAACTCCATATCAATATCGAAAAACCTACAACGATCTTCGAAGAAAATCAAGGTACTATGGCATTCGCGTCCAACCAGAAAGCCCTTCGTCGTATGAAGCATATCGACGTCAAATTCCACTTTATCAAACAACTAATAGACAACGGTACCTTATGTCTACGATATCAACCTACAAACGAGATGGTTGCAGATATCTTCACGAAGCCTCTGTCGCCGACGGTCCATGACTATCACGCTAAAAAGTTAGGAATAGTGCCTCCCAAGCTCGAGGAGGAGTGTTGAGTTATGGTGCGAGCTTGGTACGCACCGGAAAATAGACGCCAAACGCGAAGCCGAGCGAATTAGTGAGCCGCTTGCTCATTTTATCATATTATCGTCATTTCCTTCGTTTTTGAAACTTCCCCTTTTCCTTGTAGTACTTATAGTTGCATAGTAGCTACTAGTTCTCCCAGTGTTGCGTGTCTTCACTGGGAGTGAGTCATTTCTTCGAACGTTCTCGAAATGTATTACAGCAACCAGACAAGCCAACTCTGAACCAGCCAATCTGAGTCTAAATTGGACTGTCTGATTCTGAATGAAATAATCCAGTGAACTGGACAATCCAAGACTCCCAAGTTACTCAAACCAATGAATGTGATTCCAAATTGGATTGCCTGATTCTGAGTCAAACAATTTGACTTTGGATTGGGCAATCAGATTCTGAATCAGACAGTCTGTTTTTTAAACAATCTGACAACATCCAGCCAAACTGATTCTGAATCAACCTGAAATTGGACAATCCAACTGAACTATCTGCTCTGATTCTGAATCTGACAATTTGACTCCAATATGGCCAATATTCTGAAGTGGCCAATCCAACTCTGAACAATATCATCTGATCACCCACTCTGACTCTGAAACTGGCGGATCCCATGCTCAATTGAATGATCCAACCCTGAACCAGCCAATCCAATTCTGAATCTGACACTGACATGAACTGGACAACCTGAATTAATCTGATTCAAGCAAACTTGAACAATCCAAATATTCTGACTCTGAATTAGACTATGCAAGTCCAAATCAGGCAATATTAGAGAGTCTGATTTGAACAAATCATGTCTGATTCAAAAATCACAAAACAGGAAAATCTGTGTACAAAATCAGGGATGCAAATTATTGGACATATTGCTGACTTTTTATAGAACAATGCAAAGAAAACTGCTGAGCATTAGCAAGGCCATGTGACATGTAGTATTCACCGTGTAATAAAACCAAGCATTGGAAAATATAGAAATCCACTAAAGTCATAATGGGGTGCCATGTGTAGCACTGGTCACTTGACAATGAAGGTGCTGTGACAACAAATATCACAGCAGTTTGCATAAGTTAAGGTGCCAGCCCAAATTTGGACCCTGAGCACATTTTGTAAAGATTAGTAGCTACAGCAATGAGTGTATCAGACAATAATAAAATGTATAGCACATAATTATGGCATAATTAGTGACAAAAATACTATATGAAAAAGAAAAGAATTGGAAACCATTTTTCATCTCATCTGTCTCACTCTAAGTCTGGCAGGGAACTGGAAAAAATATAAGCTCCAAACCTTTGTAATTTTTAGTTGCATAATTATATTTCTATACACATTTTGATTATCTGATAAACACATTGCCATAGCTAATAATCTCTTTCCAAAGTGGCCTGGGCTCAAATGTTCAGCTGGCACCTTAACCTATGCAAACTGCTGTAAGGATGTTCTGGCCCAGTGAGTATTTGTATTGCTAACCGATAAGTATTTGGACAACTTGAAAAAAATGGCTGTTTGAATACACAGGAATAATGTGATTTTAAATGTGTAGCCATGTAGAAATATTTTCATTTTGAATATATTCAAAACCAGCAAATGCCTAATGGGGTGCCCATGCGTAGCACGGGTTACTCACCTAGTTGACTAGATGAGTAACGCTGTGCTTCGCACGGCACCCCATTTAGAGAATTGGTGGATTTTTACATAGTGAAAATTATGGCCTCGCTAAAGCTCGGCATTTTTTCTACATAATTATAATCACATTCTATATGGCCTCACTAACAGTTGTCTTTTTTCCCACATTATCCTAGACCAACACTCTGTCAGAGAGTCAGCCATAGTGTCGTATCATATCAAGTCTCACTTACTCCAAATGTGTGAAGTAGAACATCTTTATATGAAATATTCATTGTTACAGCATCTTCATTGAGAAGCAGTTTTACTCTGTTGAATGTTCCAGTTGGTTCCCCAAGAGACTGACATAGAATTGACAAAGATAAAGAGATAGGGACTCACAGGTCTATTACAACAGTGCCTTGGATTGTCACTTGGATTGTATTTTACTTTCTTTTTCGTCAGTCGGATTATTGCGCTCGATTTTTTGAACTGACCTCATAAGTACAATCTTTGTCGACAATCGTATGTTCCGTGTTCTCTAGCCCGTTTCACTAAACGTTTTCTTCCTTCAATAGTGTTTTTTTCTATCCCTGATGTTTTTAGGTATAAATGGACCACAAAGTTGTATCTTACCGGTATCGAATTTAACGTCTTGTGCGTTATGATCAGCTGCACGAACGAACTCACTCCTTGAACGAAATCTTTAGAGCGAGTTTAGGAGTATCAAGAGTCTTGTTTCGTCCGTTTGGTTTGTCGTTGCCTTCGGGTTGATATCCGAGGTTGAAGTGGAGATTCATGTCTAGCACCGTTCCGAGTGTGTGGGAAGGAGTAGACACGAATTCGGACCTTGATCGGAGGTGACGTGAGTCGGTAACTGGATTGTTGACTTGGGAGTTGGACTGTGCAGTTCGGAATCAGACTGTTCGATCATTGGAGATGTGTTCAGTTGTGATGTCTGATTTGTCATTCATAATTGGCTTGTTTGATTTGGAGTCAGATGGTCTGATTCTGACTAGGATTGTCTGATTTAGACATGAATTTTACTTATTTGTAGTTTGGACTGGCCACTTGCTATACTAGGCAAGCTGCCTGGAATGATGGTGTTCCACCACACTAAGGCTCTCAATGGCTTAGACCTGTGGGTAAGGGTACATGAGAGTCCTTGGGTCAGATAACAACCTGGCATGTAAATAGATGTTGGGTACCCATACCTGTATGACCAGTGTGTAATTTTTTATTTGTGGTTGGTTGAGTATACATTTAATAAACAGGCTAATCCAACAACTAAATCACTCCTGGGTATGAGTATAGGTATCTGCAGGTAAAACCTATGCACCCTGCAACCTGTTGAGAGCCTTACTGC
>MU134781.1:1218-12682 GCA_015039355.1 Ramaria rubella | reverse complement strand
CTGTTTGCAAGTTGGGGCTGTTTGTGTAAATCTATAGGGTATAAAGGCTGTCGTTTACTCAAACTAGCGATTGGCATAACCATTCGCGCTATTCCAACGTCCCCCGGCGTATAGCAACGTCGTATTGCTATACAACGCCGTAGTTCTTTCCCAATTCAGAGACCGGCCAGTTCTTTCTGGTGCCCATGTGCCAATAGTCTCCGTGTTACCATGCACGGGGCATGTTCTGGTTTGCAGGCAGAGGTGAGGCAATGTCTGGCCTTCACGTAGGTTTTTTTCTTGCTCAGATCAGCGCCACCTGACTGGATCATCCTGACAAAGTGCAGGCCTTGGAGGGCGTTATCACACGCCGGGGCTTCTGCTCGGGCCACCGTTGAGAAGGGGGTTGGTGCGGAGACATGCGCGTCTACGTATGTCCTTCATGTTAACAAGCAAGCTTAGGTTCCTTGGCCGATACTCGAGACCACCCCGCAAGAGGGGCAACCCACAAGATACCCTGGACCTAGACCGCCATTGGTATGATTCACTTTTCAATTTTACTTTCGTTTTCGTCACTCAGAATATTCCCCCGATTTTGAACGGACCTCATAAGTACAATCTTTGTCGACAATCGTATGTTCCGTGTTCTCTAGCCCCGTTTCACTAAACGTTTTCTTCCTTCCAATAGTGTTTGTTTCTATCCCTGATGTTTTTAGGTATAAATGGACCACAAAGTTGTATCTTACCGGTATCGAATTCACCTCTTGTGCGTTATGATCAGCTGCACGAACGAACTCACTCCTTGAACGAATCTTTAGAGCGAGTTTAGAGTATCAAGAGTCTGTTTCGTCCGTTTGGTTTGTCCGTTGCCTTCGGGGTGATATCCGGAGGTGAAGTGGAGATTCATGTCTAGCACCGTTCCGAGTGTGTGGAAGAAGGAAGACACGAATTCGGAACCTTGATCGGAGGTGACGTGAGTCGGAACACCGTGCTTGGAGAAGACGTGAAGGACGAAAAGCTGAGCGAGCATCGGAGAAGTGATCGTTGTGACTGTTGGAATGAATATCGCTTGTTTTGTGAGTCTGTCAATGATAACAAGGAGGTGATCCAGTGAATGTCACACTGTAGTTTCTGCCTGTATACTAGCCATGTACATGGCTCCATGCTCTATAACATAATATTCAATCAAATAATGTATAAACCATCATTACATGCTATTGAGTCTTAAATTTGACTTTGGATGCACCATAAATACTTTAAAATAACATAGAATGAGTTTTGTTAGTGGTCCAAAGTGACTGACATACTCTGACAGGTTTTGTTGTCAGTCACCAGGCAGAAACTACAGTGTGACATTCACTGGATCACCAAGCACATTAGCCAACACAGAAGGATGGCGGCTTGGAGTCACTCACAAACTTATTCTATATTATTTTAGAGTATTTATGGTCTATCTAAAATTGAATTTACAGCTCAATAGCATGTGATAATAATTTATACAGCTGTTAAAGGCCGGATTGGACGAGGGAGGAGACGATTTTTGCATCTCGCGTACCTTAGGAACCTTAGATTTGCTAAAAACTATTCACGTGATCTCATCCCGAATTCTGGCCTTGAGCACGGCCTAGAGCATGGCCGAGACTGACTGCCCTCGCCGGTATTTGTGCGTATTAACTTATCCTTTGGACTGTTCGAGGTCCTCCCGCCTCGTTTCCCGAGGTCGCCGTCCACATACGTACATGAGTGTCGTGTCGTGCACGGTGCAGCTCATTACGCGGACGACGGGTAGTTTCAAGCTCAGCGATGTAGTATCACCTAGTTAAAGCGCGGCCCTCCTTGCCCTACTCACACCCCTGCTCTCCTACCCCGACCCAACATCGCAACACTCATGTTCAATGCCTTACTTGCATATTGGATACACGCGCAGGACGCGATCCCGTATTTACTTGTCGCCTAGCATGCAACAGCTCTTAAATCAAATCCAGACTGCTGGGCACCTGGGGGTCATATTTTCGTGGAGTTTTGAGTATGGCAAACTCGCGCCGTATCAATGGTAAGTTCTCATCTTTTCTATTCGCTATAGGCACTCATAGGATGATTGCATCCCAGGCCCCGTCGCACTAATGGCGCGTTCGTTGCCAGTAGCGGTCTTAAATCGTACTGGGCGAACAGCGGCCTGCTCCCTCCGCTTTGCCTACATGGGTCGAAAGTCGGTAACGAGCTTAGCGTACTCGAAGCCCGGTGTACTATTCGCCCCGGTGAGGTTGGGAAATATCGCCTTGCATGCCCCTTTGAGGGAACGGACGACTTTTGTGGCTATGTTGGTAAGTGATTATTATTCCTATCGTGAAACTCAATTCGCTGACTTGACCTGGAAGTGCTTATACCTTCCCGCCCGTTGCAGTCGGGTGTAGCCAGCGCTGGCATGGGTACGCACGTGTACATTCACGACGACGGTCAAGGTTTTTTAGATAATCTTAGGCTTGCCAGGCGAACATGTAAGTTTGTCCCCCTGTCAAGAGGTCTTGCTAATGTGTCGTCCTTACAGTCAGTACTCTTTCTGACGAAGATATTTTCCCCGGCCTCCAATTCGACCTTAACCTCTCTGGGGTCCCTGCGCAGCTGCTCCCACCAGCTGGCCTTCCCGCCGCAGCTGCTCCCCCACCCGCTGGCCTTCCCACCGCAGCTGCTCCCCCACCCGCTCTCGCTCCTCAGCCCCTCGCAGCCCCCTTTCCTCCCTTCCCCATTTTGCCTCCCCCCGCCGGATTAGAGGTGTTTTCGGAGGAGATCGGCCCTGCGCTCCCAAGTCCACTCCCGTTCATTGAACGCACCGCAGGCTACCGCGCTCTCATTTGCCTGGCGACAACTACCGGCCTTGCACCGGACCACGTCGACGCTTTATTCGACAGTATGGAGAAGTGTCGCTATTGTTGGCGAACATTTTTAGGGCCTGCGTTCGAAGCACATCAAGGAACTGATGGGATCCACGGCTGTGAAAGAACGGGTGGGAGTGGGTTTGGAAACGGCTTAGGGCGATACAAAGGGTTAGACGCGTGGTCTGCCTGGAGTACTTCTGCGTCCAGGAGTTACAAGAGACGGATGAAGCTACCCATATACCCTCAAGAACCTCCTCCCGTCGCACCTATCGCTTCAGGTTCTGCAAGCTCTTCTCAGACCACTGAGGTCGACATTGATTCCGACGCGATTGAAGTTGATTAGGTCCTTCTCGCACACATCCTCATGCTTCAACAGCCATATTCGTTCGCTACTCAAGTTTTGCACGCGCTATTCTACATTTCTTTTTGTAAGCTTCACTGCTCATAGAGTTTGATTATCTTGCCATGGTTCTCAATCTGCCTTGCTACCTGATATTTCTGTTTGTTGCTCTTTTCTCTGGCCGCTTTTTCAGCTCGCCACTTTTGCACTCTCGAACACTTTGCTGCCAATCATAAAAAATAGAGTTCTTTAAGCTGTCTTTACATACACCCTTAATAATAACATTGTCTGGACTTGGTTTATAAAATTACCTATGCGAATAAGAAATATTTCGCTGTGCATTGGGCGTGTCACGTGACTTACGACTCGCAGCTCTCAGTGTCTCACCACATGAACCAAGACACCGCCTTCAAGTCTGAAAAGTTCTTGCATGACGTGTCATCGTATACCCTCATGTTACTGAAGGATGAGCGTGGAAGCCGCTTTATCCAGACGTGCCTTGGAACCCAATCAGACGAACAAAATGAGGTGAGTGGCGAGCCACTGCACATCGTTCAACGATAATTAAAGTCTGTACAGTTTATTTATACTATTATAACTGAAAACTGTGCAGATATTGCAATCCACAAAAACACCTTCAGCCTGCTGCGCCACTGCATAGCGCATGGCACGGATCTTCAGAGGTTCCGGTTAGTGCAGGAGTTAACACGCCACGTAATACAGCTGGTTCAGCATCAGTTCGGGAACTATGTATGTAGTCTTTTTTACCTATTTTCTTGGTTTTTCTTACTAAAATCCCTCAGATAATTCAATTCCTTTTGGACCAGAACAACATCCAGTTCAGCGAAGGCATCATCAGCCGACTAGCTGGCAATGTGCGTGTCTTGAGCACGCGAAAGTTCAGCTCTCTTGCCATAGAGAAGAGTATTTGTGTTGCAGAGGAACAAAGCCGCCGGGTGCTTATCGATGAAGTCATCGAGAGTCTGGATGTTCTACTGATGGATCCTTACGGAAACTATTGTGTACAAGTGAGCCTTATCCTGCACTCTTTCTTCAAACTTCCAACCTCACCTCACCTTCTTTTGTCAGACCGCTTTAGATTATGCGGAACCAACTCAAAGATCGGCCGTAAGTGATGCGCCACCTGATTTAAAATGTGACGCTTACGCAAATCTTAGCTTGTTGAAGGAATACGTTTGACAATACCAAACATTTGCAGTAACAATTTCGCTCGTCGCATCAAGATGAAATTGCATCGCGAGCTAAACACCCCAGTGCCCCCTCACATCTGGGGCCACCCCATTCCGTCCATCCGTATAACTCCTCATGAACCTCCAAAACAATATTCACCCTATCCAGGGGTTATATATCGCTTGTGTTAGAATAAATAAATAAATTTCATTTGTTCCCTATACTAAGTTACGATGCCTAAGTCAACTGCGAGGGGGCGGTGTGTGCGGCGGACATCTGTATACGGGTGGAAACACGCCATGCAGATGCGATGACGATGCAGCGGCACTATGTGACGGTGCGTGCGCCGGCGTGCGTAACACGTGGGTCGAGTAGGCCGCGGGGGGACCATCGGACACAGGATAGAGATGAGGTGGGGAATGTGGGTGGTTGAGGCCAGCTTCAAGGGTAGAAAATGACGGGAGCGAAACAGCGGCGGGGACATGGTAGGCGGGTGGTGAACAGGGGAGGGGCCACAGCAGCTGTTGACGATAGCGTGGGTGCGGCAAGCTGTACGAGGATCAGTCCATGTAAACAACGTGCACAAAAATTCACTCACCCCTCGTGTAATCGGAATAACCTTTCCTGAGCCCTGGCCGATAAATCTGGCGGCACCAATCTCTGCCTTATGCAGGGTTTTCTGTGCTTGCGCCAGTTTTTCCTTGGACTGCCGTAGGGTTTCCAGCTTACACGTCGAAGTACGTGCCCCTCTTCTTCGTTTCGTGGGGGGCATACCAGTGAGTGAGTCCTCATATTCTTGTTCTGCTTGTGCCATAACATTATGGCAGGCTCCAACTCTGCCAAGTTGTGTAGCCACACGTTCGTTCGCCACAATGATGTCATGGTCTGTTGCGTCGAGGCCTTTCAAGCGCGATGTCACTGCGGATGAGATCAATACACATCTAATAGGTACCACTGCTACATACGAGTTCTTTTAAGGTTTGTACGAGCTCGTCGTGATGCAGATCCCGTGTTGGAGTGTCTTACCCCACTCTCTTCGAATGCCTGAAAACTCCTGTCTTTCTCCCTATCAAAAGTTTCTCCACGGACTAGGGCCCCTAATAAGGTACAGCCGGTACCTTCGCGATTAACATCCGCATGTGCCGTTTCTGAGACATTAGTGTTTGATTCTGCGGCAAGCCATACGTCCTTTGGAATGAAACTCTTCTCCCAACAAATGCCCGCAAAAGCAAAATTGCTTCGAATTTTATCTTGTACCTAATCTACCTATTGTGTCACTGTGAATTCCACGTCTGGAGTGGAAACTCACCATAGCCGGTCTTCCCACCCTTCTCGCATATTGCAGCTACCGCCTCATCGAAATTGGGGTGCATAATGCATACAAGGCTTCGCATAAGGTTTTTGACCTCTTCAGAGACCTTACACGTCTTGATCTTTCTCTTGAAGTGGACGTGGCATAACCTGAAGCAACGACGGAGATGGTCGTAAGGGGAAAGCGAAACCAGGGGTAGCTGCGGCTGATGTAAGTCTAACTTGAGGGGTAATTTTGCTGTTACATCCAACAGATATAATCCGATGCCTGAGTGGTGAGTGGTAATAGATGAGCCATGAAAATGTGAATCAATGGCCAGAAATCACTTACCAAGGGCCTGACCGCCATGCTGGTCACACGCCCATTGTGCAATGCCAACCGGTGCGTCGAGAGAAGTGGAGTGGATGTGTCGCCACTGCAAATTACGTCCTGTGTCTTCGAGAACCACTGAGTCTATCAGGTGGAATAAGATGCGATGTGCCTCAGCATTCTGACGGTTGAGAAAAGCGCGTGCATAGACATCAGCTGTATAAATGGTATATCACGTCCTGAGCGAATCAGGGAAACTTTCAATCTTACAGCGATCTTTTTCTCTGTCCCAGCCAACCAACTCGAATTCGAGAGTTCCGAGAGCTCTTTTAAATCCAATATCACTCTGAATCCGGATAAGTCTATCCAGAAACCCCCCGTGAGAAAAGAAACCCGGGGTTTCTCTCATCAACGCAACTTTTATGAACTTCACGCAACTTAATACAGAAAGTTCAAAAAGGGTCGCCTTGAATAATTGATCGCTCCATTAAGGATAGGATAGGTACACCAGTTGAAATCTGTATAAATGCAGAATGACACTAAACTATTGAATAGCATTAAATATTCAATGACGGCATCGACGGTAACGGTCCATCTAGCCTGCGTTTGTTTGACTGAGTCGGTCAGCATGCCACAGCTATTCCGTGGTTGTGGCTGTAGGTTTCCTTGACATGCTCTACTTAGAACCGTCACAGAAGTTGACAGTTAACTCATATGAAACCTTGAAGAAATATCTGTTTGAGTAACGGCACGGCAAGCACTGTACAGTACCAACACAACTAGGAATGATTTACGCTGTAGCCGTATCCTATTCGAGTTCTACAGGAATCGCAACACAACAGGCTCGAAGAAAACCCGGTAACCAACCTGCGGCGGCGCCAAAATCGTTGCGGGTTGTGTGGAGAAGCGGGATATGACCCTCGGCGCTGCTATGATGTCCATCGAGAGAGACAAGAGGACCAGGAGCGCCAGTGCCGAGAGGATCGTAACGCAGCTAGAGGTCGGTAGTGCGTAGATCCGTTCTACTACCTACTGAAAATGTACCGGTAAAAGTACATACGTGAAATGATAAGACTTACTATCTCTGACAGGTATCAGTCGATTGTTACGACTCGGCTAAGTCCCGATTCGATCTAAAAAAGAGGAAGCGAAGTTACCTTAGCTGACGGGTTAAAGGTCAGAAGTTACCAGGGGGGCCAATAAAACGACAACTTCCTTTTCACAAAGTAGCACAAGCCTCATGCGTACTTTTAAGACGACAATCCACCAATAATATGCTACCAAAGTACGTAAGTAAGCGTGGAGTAGTTGCTACCTAACTACAGGAAGGCTGCGTTACCCACCTACGCTACTTTCTACAGTACAACTCCTAATTAGGCAAGCGGAGAGCAGATGCTGTTAATAGAAATCATATAAGGAAGCCAAAGGGAGTTCGTGCAGACCAAAACTTACTTCTACTGCATCGCTTGCTTCACGCAAATTTAGTTAAGGTTAGCATTTAGAATTATTGTAACGAAAAGCATCTATCGACGACAAAATAGAATATGTTTATGTAGGCTTGATGTTTAAGTTTCGTCCTGCTACCAGTAATCAGTTAACCTAAGACTTGTTTTGGTAGCGTAAGTTTAAGAGTCAGCGTACACCCTTGGGGAACGTATAGGCAACAACAAAGGAGTACCTTGAGAGCCAACCCCACATAGACTTGTAGAGAGACTGCTATTAGTGGGGCCGTCGAAGCTTGCTACAGCTGAGTGGATGTTGAGTTTATACCATAATAGCCCGTTCTGACGAAGCACTTGGTGCTAAAGTTGAGAAGCCTTCTAACTGTCGACTTATACGACACCTGTACAAATGCGCGTTAAATCTCACAGCTGAGTTAATGTAGCGAAGGTTGGTTTCTTTCGATGCCCTCCTTCTAAGGTGAGAGTACCCTCCTTTGTAGGTTCTAGTTTTGTTATATATAAATGGAAGCAGGAAAGAGCCTAGCGCCTTTACCCGCAGACTTGTTTATCGACTACGCGAGCGTGATGGTAGCTGTATACCTGGTGGGTGTAACATACGTTGGTATTGAACGTTATGGCTTACCGGACTTTATTGCAGCACAAATAGAGGGCCAGTTTGTAAATTTCTACAGGGACAATATCATAGAGCACGTAAGTTCGCTGCTGACTGAGAAAAGGAGTTTTAAAATAGCTGTTACAAAGGCTTACGCCCTGTAGCTGAGATGTACGAAATGTCGCACCTTAAAGTTTTCTCCCCTAATGGTGTAACGGTACAAGAGTAGTTTATGCTTGTGCTGAAGTAACGAGGGGTAGAATAACTAAGACAGTAAAGGCGACTCTAAGGACTTCTAGTGCTACTACGTTTGAATCATTTTTTTATGTACTAAGTGTCTGTAGGTCGAGGAGTACTTGGGGGAAGTGTTATAACAGTTTCTCTTGTGTTACCTTAGGCTTCTACGGCCAAAGTGATGGGAGTTCTCCAGGCGTTACTGTGGTAGTATCTACAACTTCCATCTTGCGTGATAGCTGCTGCATTGCAACGACTATCTTACCAGCATGGAGTAACGAATGGGAATGACTCTACGAAACTGACAGTGTAGTTATAGCTCCGTCGATTAAGTAGAGTCAACAAAGTTATATAAAAGTTTATAGAGGTGTTTCCATAAATGTACTACATAAGATAACCACAAAATGAAACAAATATAACATAGTCCAGGGCTATTTCATGCTCATTCTTAGTTTCTACTATTGTGGTTCATGTAATTGCTTTAGCTGCTAAAAACCCTGCGCGCCATAGATAGGCGACCACTTCGGTATACCTCTTATAATCCGATGGTGTAGTGAAAGTTTCTAGGGCGCTAATGCCGTGACGGCCAAGTACAGGGTCTGACAGCAGTAGTGCAAGTTATAAGAGCCTTCTTGTTGCTTAGTTCAAGGTACAGTTTTGATCTTGCTATGAAACATTCTGGATACCCTTTAAAGTGTCTGTTATTACCTCTTGTTGTCACAAAACGTAGCAACTGAATAAACCTCATAAAAGCTAATAAAGCTGATGTTTTTTAGAGATAGCTGGTGTATTTGCTGGTAGCGATGAAAAACCTTTCCAGTTTGAGATTTCCTGTCGGACGCTACGTTCAACACGTTTCCTTAGGTAGTTTTGGAGTACAATGAGCGAATGCAGGATAGGCAGGGTACCTGCCGCTCGGAATAATGTAGGCTCGTAATAATAACGTAGCCGGACGTCCGAGAAAGAGCCTAGAATCTTGTTAACTGTTAACACAAGTAGGATGAAAAGTTCGACGACGGTGACTGAATCCAAATAAGCGACTGGTTTTTCTTCTACTTACACGATAACGACTCCGCTAGTGCCGGAATGTTTGAGGAGCAGTTAATGCTTATGAGAAACAAGTAAACGACTGTTTGCTTACAACAGTCAGTGGAGATGTTGATACCCTATGAAAGCTTCTTGTTGAACGGGCTCTAATATGTGATTTGGTGCCACCCTTGCGCGTTAACCCTAGATTGAAACGGAATCTTCTGTAGCCTGTAAGAAACCTTCTTGTGCCATTTTGTAACTTGCTAATACCGGAGGGACTTGGAAGCTGGAAAAGGTGTCTTTAGTACGTACTTGAACTTGCAACCGGGCTAGACCTCATGGAAGTCGTTGCACGACTTCTAAGATACCGCAATAAGTTGTCTCTTGTTGTTCTCTATAAGTTTTTTTAACTTTACCGACGGTTTAGGTTACATGGAAATATAAATAAACAACTGCCAGGACGACCCTCTCCGTTTTGAAAAAATTACAGGTGACAAACGCTGATAATAGCTTCACGAGCGTTTTAACAATAACGTTGCCGGTGGCGACGTATACGACGAGTTAACAAAGGGTCCCCTTCTTGTTGTGTACGCTGTACATTCCATTAAGATTGTGCATAGCTTTAACAACAGTACGTAAATTGAAATGATGTTTCTAAGGGCAATAACTTCTATTAGTTCCGGAAGCAAGTGGAGACCTTAAGTTGCTAGGGTCTAGAGTCGATGAAGCTCTTAGGAGATATAAATATACCCTACTTCGGGGATACCGATTGTTTCGACAAAACTCAACGCAGCTACTTTGAAAAGCTGCATAATGATCTCTGTTGGCAGGGAAACCTCCTTTCTAATACTAAGAAAACCCAATCAAAATAATGCGCTTTGCTTAAATATAAGACTGATATAAAGTTATTCCGCTGAAAGCAGTTTGCACGGGACAGTAGGGTGCCCCTTGCTTTCGCGTCCAATAGCTACGGAGATATTTCAGTAGAGGTGAAACCGTTGACAAAGTACAATACGCAAATTAGTTAGGGTAAGCCTTACGTTCGCTGGGGCTTAAAAGGGCTACCCAACTGCTATAACCTTTACCTCAGTGACTTCTTCAACTAAATAGATGTAAGCTGTAAAGCATGCTGCGCTTGCTAGAGTAACTGAAGCATAAAGGGTTAGTGCAAGATAGGTTAGGTGAGGTTACGCAAAGAGCCAGCTATAATCGAGGATGCTTGCGAGTTTAGCTACGCATATTGAGGTGGTAGGATGTAGCCGAAGGACCTGGTAGCTTTGTAATGTACCGCCGACTGAGCGATTTTCTTCAGCTTCTAAGACCTAACCTACGTGGGGTTAGGCAAAATCTGAAGTATAACTTTGTTTTGGGAGGGCCGAAAGGAGGAGTGAGTGACTTGCATTTTCATCCACGATAGATATCCAACGAGTCCTTAAAAAGGGAACTATCTCCAAACCACTTTTTGCGTGCCCAGTATTAAAGATTGAACCCGAGGGTAAACTAGAGACAGTTGGAGCATGCTTTGGCACCACCAGAGTTGCAAGAGCTAGGGCTCTGCTATAATTAAGGGGCTTATTGCAAGAGAACCTAAGAGGGCAAGTCGGTAGTGTGCCACGATTCTTTTGTTAAAGGCAATCGAGGCCGCATGCGCTGCTGTAAGTTGTCGACAGTTCCAGAATGGAACCTAGCCCACCGGTAGCTGAACTGTGCAGGACATAAGAGTGTACCTGTTAATATGTGTCGAAACAGGTCCCACTCCCGTGCATTAACAACGGCTTAGGCTGATGGGTTTAAGGTTTGCTGCTGCTGCTTATAACAAATATAGCTTAATGAGTAAATTTTGCATACAGGGCTGTTAGTCTGAAGGCGTAACTTCGCATTTGACAAAAGGCTTTTGGAGTAGGCACTGCTTTACATGATTATGCTGTAAAGAAAAAAGCATTATAGCAACGCTCATGGCTTATTAGCAAATAAGATGTTTGTAAATTCCAACCCGGCCGCGCCTCGCGGCCGATCGGAACATATCAGATAGACATGACATCGCAACTGACACTACTTCGTCACTGTGTTTAATGAATGCAACCCGATCGAAAGGAAATTTATAGAGCTCCTGAGACCCCCTAGAGGAAACCCCGCGAC
>MU134780.1:0-54658 GCA_015039355.1 Ramaria rubella | reverse complement strand
CTCCATTACATTGAAACTGATTTTCCATGACCCATGCTATGCAGGACACTCTATTACAATTTATATTTTCCTTGAAAATCTCATGCAACATGGCCTCGCTGATGCTCGGCAGCTTTTCTCCAGTACATTACTCGAAACCAACATACTATCAAGCAAGGAATATCATCCACACAGTACCACATTCCAACTTTCATGGTATCTCTATTGGAATTTTATTACATATTGAAAATCTCGTGCCATGTGGCCTCACTAATGTTCAGCAGCTTTTCTACATTATATTATTTGAAACCAACATTCTATCGATCAATAGTGGATATGATGGATGATTTCAGTAGAAAATATGCAAAACTGTTTTTCACTGTAATATCCCCAGTAATTGCGTGGTTTTGAAGTAGTTTATTCATGTCATTCAACCTCCTCAGTACATGAAAACAACCCTGATGCCGCAACTTTAGCCTAACTCTCAGGATGCTTTGTGATCTCACATCATCTCCTTGTGATAGTCAGTGGGTCTGAGGTCCAACAGGTGATATGATATACTGGGACTTTTCCTCTGGCCTCTCAAATGAAGCTTTTATATTAATTCCGTGATATGGAAATGCACAAATAAGTAGTCTTTGTTTTTTTTTCAGTAGCTGTACCATTGTCTGACTGATTCCCAGACTTCTACCCCCCAGATTTCAATTGCTTGATTCAGACATGGAAATTTCCAATTTGGTTTGTCTGAATCAGGCTCAGATTCCTCAATTCAGACTTTGATAATCTGTCCAGTTCAGTTCAGATTGAATCAGATTGTCTAATCCAAATCAGGTTGGCAGGTTCAGAGTCAGACTTTGAAATGGAATGGGCCAATTTAAAGTCTGATTTGGAGCTGGATCTTCCAATTCAGGCTTGGATTGGCCAGTTCAAGGTTGGAATCAGACTTGCTGGTGCAGAGTAGAAATGTCTGTTCAGTTGCAATGTCTGATTCCAAAATTTGGGTTTTCCAAGCTGGAGTGAGATTGAGAGCTGGATAGTTTGATTCACAGTAGGATTTGGACTCTCTGATACACAGATAATTGTCTGATGCAATCGGATTCTCAATGGGAAAACCCTCAAGGCTGCTCAGGACCCAAAACCCTAACCCTAAATTTGCCTGAAACAGCACTGCTGCCAGCTTGGGTATTTTACTGAGGATCAGGCAAGCTCCAGGGAGGTCCCAGTGGCTCACTTGATTTTCCCTGTATTTTTCTGAATTATACTGGGGCTGCTGTGGGGCTCCCAGAGTGGCCCTTCAAAATCCGAGCTGACCAATGCTGACCAATCCCTCGGCACCTAAAAGCGCCCATGGACCCACTACGCTACTTTAATATATATGATGGATCTTGACTAAGAATGTTCAAATGTGGTTATATCAGAATAATCAGAAAAAGAGGTTTATTGGAAATGCAGACGGTTGGCGTCCAGACCTGGGTTCTAACACATACCTGTACTCTTGAAAAAATGGTGAGTATACCTGTGACAAATATGCAGATACCTGCTGGTATCTGTGGCTATCTGTGAGAAATGGGGAGTACAGGTATGTTTGGTGACTCACATACCCACAGAGATGAGATGGTATCCAAGAGTATGGGTATGTACATGTGCACATGAAAGGGGCCCTAAATCAGACTGCATGGTGCTCACTGATATCCACCAACCAAACCAACATGATAGCTAAGCATGACTCACACAGCAGATATGTGTCCATGTTACAGCTAAAGAGAGGAAAGTCAGTGGGAAGTGTCATGCTGCATACTCCCCTGGAGTCCAGCATGATGTAGAATAGAGCATAGGTGTCAGCATATGGCCAAATCAGGCCAATATATGTTCCCCTTGCAGTAAGGCTGGTTACAGGTCACATAGGTTTTACCTGCAGATACCTATATTCATACCCAGGAGTAATTTAGTTGCTGGGTCAGCCTGTTTAATTAAATATATATTATCTGTTTACAGAACCCAACCAGCCAAAATAAACACAAATAAAAAATCACCCACAGGTCATACAGATATGGGTACCCAGCACCTATTTAAGTGCCAGGTCATGATCTGACCCAAGGGTTCTCACATACCCTTACCCACAGGTCTAAACAATTGAGAGCTTAGTGTGGTGGAACACCATCATTTGAGGCAGAGCTTGCCAGTACAAGTGACCAGTCCAAAAACACAACTCAGAAAATCCATGTCTAAATCAGACAGACAATCCAGTCAGAATCAGACCATCTGTCTCCAAATTGAATGATCTCCAAATTGAATGATCTCCAAATTGAACACTCTGATTCTGAACTTGACAGTCCAACTCCCATGTGAACAATCCAACTGGCAACTCTGAACCAGACAATCCAAGTCCACTTCAAACAATCCAACTCAAAAAAAGACAGTCTGAAATTTGAATCCAACTATCCAAGTCACAATCCAAGGCACTGTTGGAATAGACCTGTGAGTCCCTATGTTTGGTCTTTGTCAATTCTATGTCACAGTCTCTTGGGGAACCAATTAGAAAAGATTAAATCTGCTTCTCAATGAATATTGTATATAAAGATGTTGTATATAAAGATGTTCTGCTTCATCCATCTTAAGTAAGTGACTTGATATGATATGGCACTATGGCTGACAGAGTGTTGATTTAGGAAAATGTAGAAAGAAAAAACCAAGTGTTAGTAAGGCCATATAGAATGTGATTTTATATGCAGAAAAAATACTGAGCTTTAGCAAGGCCATGTAGCTGTGTGAGAATATAATTTTCACTATGTAAAAATCCATCAAATTCTAAATGGGGTGCCGTGCGAAGCACAGGTTACTCATCTAGTGACTACTAGAGTAAGGTAAGGAATGAAAATGAGATGCCTGTTACATAATGATTCAAGGAGTCAAAGGTGGGGCCATTCATGAATGATTACATAAAACATATACAACTGAGATGCATCAAGAGCTTACTTTAGCGACACAAAGGCCTCTCAAAATGATAATATTGAAATATTTCAGATGCTAAGAGAGGCATGGGAAAGTTTTGAAATCATTTCCAAGTTGTTCCTCATCTGCCCTACTTATGCTTTACAATCTTCTCTTGGATAATTAGGAAGATATTCTATAAGACTATTGGATCTACTAGTGATGCTACAGTCTAGTACTGTGAAAGGCAGTAAATTCTCGCAGTAAAGTACTTGTTTTCAACTGGGCTAAAAGGCCACTATGCCAAGTTATTTGGCACAGTCTGCGAGCACTATTTAAGCAGCAACATATTACAGAGTCACCAACTGACAAAATGGTCTGTAACAAGTACTCAAACCATGAATCAAACTGTGAACCACCAAACTGAACCAGAATGAACTAAGCCAGCTAGTTCAGTTCATATCAGTCTATATACAGTTCAGTTCACAGTTTATAGGTGGCCCAAACTACTATGAACCAGTCTGAATGTCCAAACCACTGCAGATGTACATGATGATGTACTTATAAAGGTACGGTAATTTTCTAGGTACTTTTACCTATGTTTTAGCTATTTTCAAAGGCTCACAACACTCTAGAAAGCCTGTGTGGTGGTCTACACTATGTAGCTCACTTGTATTCTATGTATTAATTTTTTTATATTTTTGCAAATTTTCCCTGGCCCTAGGAATGAAGGAGAAAGCAGGCTGAAACCACCATAAGGCCTTGACATGATCTCAGTACTGCCATGTTCATGGCACTGTGTCCGAGTGGTCTAAGGAGTGTGACTCAAGTGAAAGCTTGCCTTACCAAAGGTTTTCTCATCTACGTTTGTAGGCAGGGGTTCGAATCCCCTCGGTGTCAGATCTTTTTGATATTCAATGTTTAATTCTCAATTCCACATCTCAATTTTTTCGCACTATTTGTTTAAACAAATACAATCATCATATGGCATCACATTTCATTTTAAACTAGGCCTCGCGGCCATTCCGTAGGTCGTATGCGCTACTCCCATCAACGGCAGATCCGCCACCCTCCATAATCTGCAGATCCCTCATATCATTATTTATGATGCTTGTTAGATGTGCAAGACCTTGCTGTTGCTCGGCCAGAATCTTTTGAAGACCAAGCGGCTAGTATGAGCACAACAAACCAGTACGTAAGTGAACCGCAAGTCGAACGCACCATAGACAGCCGCTCCAGGCCCTCTTCATCGACAACTTTCCATTTCACCCCTTCTCGCGTTCCAACCTCCTTTGCCGCCTTCACAGCACCCAACAGCGCCCATAATTCATTCATTCGTCCCCGACCCGCCCCACTGCCTAAACCGCGTTGCATCTCGTCTTTTAATCGCTCTAGCTTTGCGCGCAACGCTTCCTCCTCAGGACTGATCGCCATGGAGCGCAGCGACGGGATAAGCAGATGTATATGTTCGACGAGACGGAGCAGCCGGTGGGTGATAAGGGTGTGTGCCTGTAGCGCACGTGACGCGCGCAGCGTATTGGAGAGGAGGTGGGTCTGGGAGAGAGTAGAAAGGCGACTTTGGAGTTCCTGATCAAAGACAAGATGTTGGGGCGACAATATCACGGTATAGGAGATGCAGTTACTTTTAATTTTTCTTGGTGGTGGGTCGCTTGTTTGCCTTGCGCCTCCACGCGTTTATGTAGGTCATCAAAGCCAACGGCTAAGGCGGGCACCATACTGATAGGAAACTATCAGTACCAAACTCACCTTTCCCAAGTGAGGACAAACCAGGAGGGGTCCGGATTCTCTCGGACCGCCTGCCGCCATAGCGCGTCGTTTGTAGCATTAGCTGGGCGGCCGTACATTGCTATTTGTTGCGGATCTACAAGGTTGTAGAAATAATGCTAGGTCGACACAAACTCAGATAACGCAAAACAAACACATGTACGATACATACTTGAAATCGACATTGTGGACTCTGCGGATTCCATGCGGCAACAACTGCTTCAATACGCTGTTGCAATGTGGCTGATTGTGCCTGTGGACTGTTGTCCAGTGAGTGATGGCTCTGCGACGAGGATATAGAAGGAAAAGTGGGTTTAGGTCCGAAGAGTGTATTTGTGGGTGCGCGCTGGGTTTGTGAGAATGTGGATGTGCCGAAAGGATTTTGATTTTGCGGTGTGGCTGTAGAAGAGAAGAGTCCCCCTCCACTCGATGGTTGGTTGAGATTCAATGAGCCAAAACCCGGTTGTGTCTGATTTTGGCTCTGGCCTTGATTTTGATTTTGACCAAACGAACCAAAAATGGACGGCTGTTGCTGAGGTTGTTGCTGAGGTTGACTGAAGGGAGAAGGATTCGAAGGCTGGCCAAATAAGTTGGACGTGCTTGGCGTCGCATTGCTGGTATTGTTACCAAAAAGACCCCCAGTTGGTGCATTAGGAACCGTGTTTGTGTTGGTATTCGTAGTCCCGAAGACGCCTCCGCTAGGGGCGCCAGTGGCTGTATTAGTATTGGTGTTAGTATTCCCAAACAGACCCCCGGAAGGAGTACCAGTATTCGCGTTCGCAGTAGTATTTGTATTCCCAAACAGACCCCCGCCTGTCCCACCATTGTTTCCGCCCGTATTCGTACCAGGGTTTCCAAAGCCGCCAGTTCCCGTCCCAGCAGTAGAATTCCCAAAGCTCCCGCCACCACCAAACGATCCTGACTGTGCAGTACCAAATAAGCCAGCTTGTGGTTGCTGCTGCTGCTGCTGCTGTTGTTGTTGCGGTTGCGTTTGTAGTGTTAGGGCACCGAACCCAGAAGGTTGCGCGTTCGTGTTCATCGATGTGCCTCCGAAAGGGCTTTGGGAAGGCTGAGGGGCCCCTCCAAAAAGGGGGTTGGGCTTGTTTGATGCGCCGAAGATAGACATTGTCCCAGTAGACGACGTGGACAGAAAAAAACCAACAACTTGTGGTGGTTTGCAATGTCCAAACGCGTCGATGACGGAGTTTGAACCCGAGGCTCTGCAGTGCTTACATACCCGTTCGACGAGAGCACACTTAAGGTGGAATGAAATCCCTGTGATGTACGAATTGACTTGATATGAAGCGAACCGCGTGATGGCAGAGTGTTCCCAATAACCCAACCAACACCACCAGCGAATGGCAAAAACCAGGCGCTAACCCGCAATTTGCGGGATGCAAGCGGAAGCTCACCCTACTTTCGTACAGTGAACCGGAGTAGAGCTAGCCATAGAGGTACCTGAGACACGCTGGTGTCGACACTTTGGCTAGTCTCTGAGTCCCCTCGCTTGGGGGACTCTGTCTTTGGAGACGGTGTGCCAGGTAGGTCGCTCACGGGAACACTAGGCCACGACTTCGTTTCCTGACCTTGGCGTAAATTGTGCTCATACGCTTCAAATTTAGGATGTAGTAAAAGCGTTAAATTTTATGACGCCGTAATCTAGAAATACTTCTACTTATCGTATACACTAGTTCGCCGTGGCTATCATCAAGTGAATCGTAAACCCCCCTATCCCATGGCGGGGGACGCCTTAGCCTCGACCAGCGATTCATTCCATCTACTCATTTGAATCTGTCATACCCACATCGTTATGTGGGACTGCATCACATTGCATTCTCGTAGTGCCAACGTTCAATCAGAACGTGATGCCAGCGGTCGCAGCCCAGAAGGATTCAGATCAGTGCTCTCTCGTCCCCCCCTCTGTAAATGTCCCATCTGTCAGCTGCTCGAACTCAATGGCATAGGAGTGGGCTTACCTGCCTCTGTATCAACATACCAGATGACAGTCGAAAGTGCTGTCTGAGTGTTATCCGACTCGGCACTTAGTTCCCATTCCTCTTGGGTTGCCGACCCTCTAATATTTAATAACATACGTTTGGTGAACACCGAATGCAACACGCGCTGTGTTCTGGCAACCAAAGATGCGTTAACAGGCTGTACGCTAGTGGTGATACAAACTAACAACACGAAAGATGGTCCGGGCGTGGGCTGTGCATGTATAAGATTGAGTGGGGAGGCGGAAGCACGTGCTTACCGCCGTTGCTAGGACCGCCATGTTCAAAAAAGAAAAGCCTGAAGGGCGTAAGTGTGAGTGAACTAAATTACGACGTGAAACCATCATTGGTGAAACTTACCGATCAAATAAACATAGAAAAGTATTCCTGAAAAGATAGATCAGGGGACACACCGCTGGTAAACATGGCGCACCTACCGTCACGGTACAAGGTTGCAATAAGCCTTGAATTATTTTGCCGCACTGCCTTATCAATTAGATCCTGCTAAAAACAGAATACACAGAGAAGGGTAGTTCTTACAATGTTGTTTCCCTTTGTACACCACCATTCCTAACATGACTGTTGCCAGAAGAGTAATGGACAGCACATCAGCACCGTATGAGACGAGCAGCTCGCTAGGCCACGTACCGAGTTCAAATACAATACCTACAATATAGGACCCAACGGCGATTACACCGACGTCCTGCGTCAGCCAGCAGGTGGTTTCTAGGACCCCTGGAACGGGGTTAGGTTGGACTAGCAGGAGATATCGGTCCATCAGCGTTCTGAAACGGATCGCAAGATTGTAGCGTACATTTTATGTCGCGGATACCCAACGCTCCGAAGATGCTGCATGCTATTGCAACCATGGCCCAAACCAACAGAAACCCGAGACCCATTTGTCTCGTACTTCCCCAAAGTGCCCACGTTCTGAACGCCAGAACCGCTGCCAGTGTGACACCACGAAAAGTGAGAACCAGGTCGCGAGGAGGATCTCACGAATATGTACCTTCAGCTAAAAGTGTCCCCCATGTTATCAACCCTGTCAGTGATGAAAGAACAGCGAATCAGACGAACATCCGTAGTACAAATAGGGGGAAATATATACACAACGCAGCTTTGTCTAGTAGCGCACATTTTTCGGGGGATATATTAGCAGTTCCGACTAGACCGATCGACTGAGAGAACAATTCTCTGGACAGTAATAAAAGAAAGTGGCTCACGGCATAATAGAAGCATACAATCCAACCAAGCAGAGTAGGTCGTACCGAAATAAAGAGCTTGACCCACACCGAAAGGCACATTCCAGACAAGCTGTATCTCCGAATCCAGGGTCAAAATGTGGTCATAAACCTATAAGTCGACAAAGTTAGACGTATGTGAATTATTTTTTTCATGATGAGAAAGCCAATCCCACCAGAATCATGAAGCTAGCCACTGGTATGTTCCATATAACGGGTTACGATTGCCAAAAAAAAAAATCCAGCCCACTCACCGAGGCAATACTGCGAAAATGGGATTAGAGTCACGGTCACGAGTGACACATCGGATGGATTGCAACTCACACCGACTTGGTAGTTATTCTCTAAGGTGATCGTTATCTGTGAGACATTCTCGTCCTGCATTTGCAGCGAGTGTGGGGTGTGAACACGAAGTGCAACACAATGTTATTTTGCGTAAAGGCAATATACTAGTAGTAGGTGTCATTGTGCCAATCTATATTCTTGTTTATGACAATCACAAACCTGTCAATCGAGTACCCAAGTTGGATATAGCTCGAGGCCTGTGCCACATACTAATAGCTGTGCATCAGAATCTTGGGCCATGGCGGTTGTGAGACCACGGGAACATAAATGAGGTGACACAAATGAGGTGACTGTTGATGCTGAGCTTCAAACTTGGTTTTTAGATTGTTGCGTTGCCTCTGGGGTTCGTGGCGAATATGCTATTTACCGGCCCAAGATAAGCTCCCCAAGACTTCTGCTGTAATTTCGCACATGAATTTTCCACGGTATCATGACAGGATGATCCTGAGCATGGGATTCGATCCGCAGTATCACAGCAGACTCCTGAGCGACGTTCTGTCATGAGATGACCATGCGAGGAAGAGCAGATCGAAGAGTAGATCTTCGATCAGGCCCGTTCGAGATAGCCTGGTAGTTGTAGCCATAGCAATAGAGAATTACAGCCACCGTCTCTCGAGGTCACGCAAGTGTAAGTGTCTGTGGCTGGACTACCACGACTCTGATTATAATTCTTATCGTATTTCACTGATATAATCAGTCCTTGCGTCTTCATAATCAATATGCATGTACTTACTTGGACTACTAAGTAACTGTGAGCTCCCTCACAGAAGCCATCAAAATGCAAGCATAACCTTGAAGGCTTAAAAAGGTCGTGAGCTTTGATGCCGGCGTCCCGGTAATCATAATTTAACTCCGAATCTCCGACGCCACGCTAAGCGCTCGACGTGACGTTTGCTAGACGTTGTTTAACTTCTGCGCATACCTAGATTGAGGAATACATCCTTTGCCATTATTTAAAAAAATTCGTCACCTCCATTAAACTCTGAACGATCGATGATAGCACCTCAAAGCAACATGATTATTTCATTCTCCATTTTGAATTTATAAGTCAGGCGAAAGTGACTCCCTCATCACTCACATGACTCGGATGTGCTTCTCGGAAAGTGGTAAGGCCCGACGATGAGAGCATGAAGAAAAAATATTTGATAATCAGCACAACGAGATTGAGATGTAAGCGGTTTAATTTGGTCGTTGATTCGTTGTTATGTACTAAATGTTTCGAGTCAGATTCCAGCTCCAGGTCATACTTAACCAGAATGGAAACGTCGATCTTTGTTTCAGACATATATCCAGAGAAAAAATCCAACTTGTGAAGCACGAGAAAAGAAGTACTCGTCGAGAAGGATCCCCCGAGGGTGCTCAGGCTGCCAACTGATCCCGAATGTCCGTTTGATTCTGAGGCTCAGGCTGACGCAACGCGGATCTTCAGTGATTTTGAAATGCATGTGACGTTCAAATTACAAACGTAAGACATGTTATATGATGATAGGATAGTGACACGTGAGTGCGCTGTGGATGATTTACCCACGAGACGGAAACAATGGTAATTCCAGAGTGCCAGTGAAGAATCAGGTATGTAAGAGAAGTCTTCGCCGGTTACAATGTTTACCAGGTGATTTATACGGGGTTTTTTTTATTCCAGCGTTGCCACATACTTATTGTTTGAATATTATTTCGCACTAGAGAAGCATATGTTCTGTGAGTGCAAACCTCAAAATTAGACCAAATGATATATTCGATTATATACGAATGCACAAGGAATTTAATGACCTAACATAAAGCTTTACGGTGAAAAATTCCCACTCTGTTTGAATTTCCTGAGTATTTTCGACACCAGGGTACACTGAGTATTTCCCCCCAGCTCGGGAGCAATAATCACCTGCAGCCGTTCTCTTCTACTGTTTGTTCAAGGAAGCATCGGCTTTAAAACAGAAAACCCTACCGGCAACTTACTCTCGACTCGATCGCAGTGAAGACCACGTAACCGGTGTGTACCGTTCAGTGGACGAGAACCTTTTTTTGACCTTAAGGCCCAAATCTGAGCTTGCGTTGTGCTTCACGATCTCACGACATGCACTAACCCCACAGAAGTCGCCACTATTTGGGCATGGGCTACGTTCCAAATGACTCGATGCATTCGCTCCCTTTCTCCCGACGTGTAACACTACCATGCAACCTCAAATGCTTCCAGCACTGGGTATTTTAGTTGGCATAGCTTCCGCTCTGGCGTTTCACTTATTCCTCCCTGGTTGGCGACTTCTACACTCTGCTCTATGCTTGCAATGCCGCCGCCCATTAGCATACTGCTCCCTAACGATGCAAAGCTTCCGCACGTACGCTATTTTTTAGTGGGCCTCGAGGTGTATATAAGCCACCAGACTACCTGACAATGATTCCCACAACTTCGCTAGCAAACGACACCAACATAACGCGAACTCATGTTCAATTCTCTTGCCCTTCAAGTTGTTTTCCTCCTTTTCCTCGGGGCTTGTGCAGTCCCTTCCTCCCGTGCGGCCTGTACTGATGTTACTGTCATCTTTGCGCGGGGAACTTTTGAGGCTGAGCCCATCGGCACCATTGTTGGTCCACCCTTCCAGGGGAACCTGGTATGTAGCCTCAGAGACACCTTGGTCGCTGCTCATAGACTATCAGACCGCCGCCCTTGGAAGCAAGACACTCAGTAAGTATTGATCTAATGTTGTCGGCGATCTCATACGTTGGATCCTAATTGAACATACAAAGCTGTGCGTTTTTTTTTTGCCATTCCTTGTCACGATTTTTTATGTCTAATAAATTTATCATCAGTTCACTGGAGTCAATTACCCAGCAGATGTAGAAGGGTTTTTAGAGGGCGGTGATCCACAAGGAGCCGCAACCATGGCGGCGGACCTCACACAAGTCGCCAATGATTGCCCCGATACAGCCATTGTCTCTTCGGGCTACAGGTGAAATTACTGCTTCGGTTGTTGGTCGAGATTTCCGCTAATAGAATATCCCATGATCCTATGTGAACCAGCCAAGGAGCTCAACTCGTCCACCTATCGGCTGAACAGCTCTCCGCGTCAGTTGCCAGCCGCATCGTTGCGGTGGTGATGTTCGGCGACCCGGACAATGGCACTGCACTGACCAACGGACTGCAGGGGAAAGACTTAACCTTCTGTGCAGCTGGGGACAACATCTGCATGGGAGGCGACCTGATTCTTCCAGCGCATCTTTCCTATGGTGCAGTGAGTACAGTGTTATTAAGCGCTAACACTTGTAGACCTATTATTCTTTACAGGACGCTCCTGCTGCTGCTCAATTTGTCGTTGGAAAGGTCTAAATTAGCTGACAGATTTTGCGAGCGGATGAGAACCTTCTTTGCCTAAATACCGTCTAAAACACCGCTGTTTATTTTTGATGAACCGGGTTTATCTAAAAATTGCCAACTTTACATAGCATTATCGAAAAATTGGCATAGAGCATGAGATCTTGTCACAGACATTCTCTGCCCATTACGGTTTCTGGAGTCTCACCCTGTCTGCTTAAACAAAGCTTGGCACCTTGTAAGCTTAGTATGTTACTGAGGTGCATTCCTTACGACCGATTGGCAGCATCAACGCCTGTCATGGTTTTCGACACGGTTGGGAAAAACTGAATAGCAGCTTCATCTATAACGTAAGCCGCTTTGTTCCCTTCCCTCCGCCGTTCGACCTGGATCATCAACAAAGTCATGATTTCTTCATGGAGTGCCAGGCCGTC
This sequence comes from Ramaria rubella, assembly GCA_015039355.1. Lineage (NCBI taxonomy): Eukaryota > Fungi > Basidiomycota > Agaricomycetes > Gomphales > Gomphaceae > Ramaria > Ramaria rubella. The sequence goes on along the minus strand of MU134780.1, from coordinate 42,642 downwards.
GATGAGCAAGATCGGGAGCATAATATCAAGAGCTCGTTGGCTGGGCATACAGATAATCACTATGCCTCTGATAAATGCCGCATACATTGCATCCGCGCTCGTGCTCAAATCGTCGGCCATTTGGGAAAAGTGGGTGAAACGAAGCCTAGCTTCTTCGAAGGCTTCCTCAGCGGCACCTTTCTTTCACGTTGTTGGGTACAGAGTCCAGTATATCCTTGGCGTACTCACTGAACAGCTTCTCGATGAACGTGATCACTCTGCAGCATTGGCCGTAGAATGGGGGCGTGCCGATGGGCGTCGGATGATCCCGCTCCACAAGCAAAAGTAACGATCCGTTTCGGGCGACAAGCTCACCCTGCTCACCGAGATCCAGCAGACCGTTATCGAGACTTTCCGACAGTATATCTAGAATCGTCGATGAAAGTGGGAAGTGTTTCTGGAACACGTAGCACTGTCGAGCAGCAGCCGAGCAGAGGATGGGTTCTGACGAGTACCCAGACCGAATATAGACACGGTCTTTCGGAACAGGGTACGCCATTCGCATATGGCTCGCGACGGGGGTAGCCTCTGTGCAATACGTCGAGGCTCATAAGTGAGCATGAGGCGCACATTTACCACAACTAGTCTCCCCATTTGAGTCAGCGTTTTATGACTTACGTCGATTTTATGGCTGCGTGACAACTTAGATCTCGCCAAATCAATCATTCCTCCAAGCACTTCCGCTTCACGCCCAGCACCTTCGATGAGTGTCCAGAACCTGAAAGTGGTGAAACGACCGGTGAGAATACGAGGTGGAAGCATACTGAATAAACATTACATTGGTCTTCCAAACTTCGACATAAATTTAATGGTGTAAATCTCTTAGAGTGTACAATTTCCGGGGCAAATGCACATGTCTTTGAGGCAGTCGAATGGCGTTTCGGTGATGGGGGCTTGTAGCGCATCCGCGTTCTCGCGCGCATGTGCCGATTTAGCTATTTCAGGGCTCTGGGCAATTTTTTCCAGATGTGAGTTGGTCGAAAGATAGATGACAAACAGAGGCTTCTGCAGGAAAGCGTTGAAACACGAGCAGAACACGTCGTAGAGATCTTTATCGTCAGGATGCAGCGGCGCCAAAGTATCCGCAAGGATGTGAGCCTCGTCGAAGTACACCATAACTCATAACTCTCACAACATTCGTCCCCTAAGAGGTGCGTGAACTCACGCTCCGCTCCCGCCGACGCTGCATCCAGAGGCAGAGGATCTGAACTGTTTTTTTTTGGGGGGAAGGGGGTTCATAGTGCCCTCGATACCTTTCCAAGGTCTCTTCGGACATGCTGACGGTGAGTCCAACACAAAGCAATAATGTGGTTAAACACAAACCAATGGCAAGCGCCTGACAATCCCTACCACCTCACGATACAATTCGTCACGCACACCGTTTTCCAAATGGTTGTGCCAAAATCTAGCCAGAGCTGCGTGCATAGCCGCTCTGTTCTTTCCACTGTAAAGGGTTTCTAGCTGGATCCTAACTCTGGGACAAATGCTTCAAGAAGACAAAGTAATGTAGTTACAAGTTCTTGATATCGTCCGTAGGAGCGTTTTCCGTGAGGTGGGATCAAATCACAGCATCTGGAACGGGGAATGGAATATCTACGACACTTATCAATGCCGGCACGATAACCTCCTTGGAAAACTTCTCACCTCTATCGTCTGTCTTGCTACGGAGATTAAGTGGTATGGTGAACACCAAATTCGATTGCTCGTGTACCGTTCGCGATTTTCCGGTGCCTGAGCTCTGTATGATGGCCACGGAATTGGAATATGGTTCCGAACGTTCCATGCGGTTGATATTATTGTACAATATGGGGTGGTGGTTGCCCGCGTACGGGCTGGTCCAAACGCTGATGACCACTGGTGCGTAAGAAAAAGGCTCGAAGTCTTGTGCATAAGAGTCCAACACACCGTCCTCTGTGCAAATAAGTCAATGGGCCGGTAGATTATGTGGCGAGCTGCGACATACTATCCAAGTCAGAGTTCATGAGCCTCCCAGATAGGTGTTTTAGAGACAAGAAATGGTTCTGCGACAATGAGCTGCCTTTCTTAAGGAGTAAATTGAGGCGACCTACTCTGCAAAATTCCTCAAGCACGGATCAGTAGCAGGAAGTGAGCATGATAAAACAAGCGTCTTGCGGAGACCATGCGTTTAGAATAGATTCTGGAAGTCGGATGGTTTACTATAGCTCCAGTCTATCTGGTCACCAGCAGCGGGGATTATTTGGGAGAGCAGAAGTGCGTGTCCTCAGAAGTGCAGCCCATCTAAGATCAAGTCTGTCTGGGACATTTGAAACCGCTAGCATGACAAGCATATTAATCTTGTCCGGCGTGTTGTTCTGCGACAGGCTGACCGTGTCAAGACGCTGAATCTTGGTGTGGATTGCTGGTAGGAGACGATGTACGGGTCATATTGTTCAGTCGTTACGTTAACGTCCTTAACCTTTCACGTGACGGCCCAATTCGGTCGCGACTGCCATTAGGGCGCTTATAGTACACGACCTAGATTCGAACCCCTCCTTTTATCCTGCATACGTGCGGGACAACCCTGGGTACGCCGTCTCAAGTCAAATCTAACGTCACTGGGGAATTCGTCCACTAGAAACCAAAATCATTGGCGGTCAAGTGCTGAACAGAAAAAGAAAAGAAAAAAAAAAACACGAAGGAGAAAGATCAATCGATCATGGTCATGGCCAATTGTAGCAGCAGAGTAAAAAGGAATGACACAACAGGCAAAATAGCTGACGAACATTATCAACTATAACACACCATATTCACATATCGCCTTCCAAGACATCACTGCTTCTCCGCGTCGAAGAACGCAAGTAGATCTCCAAACGCTACTCGTCCACGTGCGCCTCCGGGGCTCCCTATGACAGGACTCCGCGTCGTCCCGGCCGCTTCCTTCTCCTTCTTCCTGACTACAAGCGGGTCCACAAAGTTGCCCACACCCGCGTCGATACCAAGCCCAACTCGATCGATGCTCCGTGATCGTGTTTTCCATGAAGCTTTCCTGTCGACCTCCCTATCTCTGCCACTCGGGGATGGAGACGATCCGAGGCCAGCCGTATGGTCCTGGCGGGCGAGAGAGGATACTGAAGAGGATGATGAGCCGGGAACGCCGTACGTCGACTGTGCACGAGTACGAGGGTTCGAAGGCGATGGTCGCGACGGCCGTGGCGAGCCCCGTTGGAGGGTAACGGTATTCTTGCTCGGGTTGTTTGGCGAAGAGTTCTGCGAAGGTGGCGGGGATAATGAAAGCCTTGATAATGTAATCGGCGTCTTGCCAATAGTCTCTTGACGTTGCAAAGGGGCACCTCCTCTATTATCTTCTTGCTGTGGTTTATCCTCTGTGTCACTGTCGCCAGGAACACGACTGAAAAAAGCAGTTTGTAATTCGACCGTCTGTGGCTCTGAGAAAAGTCCCTCGCCAAAGTCAGCTTCTTCATGACCAAGTCCGAGTGCTGGAATTGCAGGCGCAGAAGTAGTGGCGGCGGAAGCTGCAGCAGATGAAGAAGACGTTGAAGGAGAGGACGATAGAGGTTGACCAAGTGCGACAGTATACCGTTTTCTGGGAGCGGGACTGACGGATAAGGGTTGTACGTCAGGTAGTGACAGAGGCAGTGCGGTTGGCCCGGAAACAGAGGTACTAGAAGCAGAAGGACGAGGAACCCCCACTGACGACGAGAAATTAGTCTGCGGTATTGGGAGGCCAGAATACGACATAGGCCGTGTCCGGGATATGTTAGATGATGCATTGTTTGCTGTGTAATTACCAATGCTCTGCGTGGTCGAAGGTCGTGGCGAGCTGGGAGGCGAAGGAGAGGTATAGTCACCGGTGGGATATGGCAGCTTCGTGCGGGTGGCAGTACCCGTTGAAATAATACTCGCAGTCTCGGACTGCACTATAGATTGTGCAGAAGGCGATTGCGGCCGCTCCTGCTCAAACTCTCGTTGGAAATTAACCGGAATTGCTGGCAATGTGCGCGCAGATGTTATACCCGGCGTATTAGGCCCGGTGCTAGGAGATGCGATTCTGCCAATGCCAAAGCCTGAACCTGAAGAGGGAGAAACGGAGTGTGACCGTCCAATATTCGATGCGTTGCTCGCAAGACGTGCCATCTCCCTTCCTAGTTCGCCGACACGGCCCTGAAGTTCACCCAACTCATCCTTCATCTCGCTGACCTCTTGTTTCACAGCTGTATCGATCTCAACTCGTTCGATAGTGACCTCACGGACGACTTGCTGTGTGGGCTGTGCTTCCTTCTCAACGTGTTTCGCAAGTGTGCCAGGCTGAGAATCCAACGACTGCTTGGACGACGATGTACTCCGTTCCCGTTCTCGCTCCTTCTCCACAAGCCATTTCTCGACATCGCTCATTCGCTCTTCAAGCGCCCGCACATGGCCCACGGCCCAGCGCTCGAGCTTCTCAAACCGACGAGCAATAGTTACGAGTGTGGCTAATGAGATGTCAGTCAATACATTGAGAAAGTAACACATTCACAGACCCGGTACATCAAGGGTTCCTTGGTTGGAGAACTGAGCGTACAAGGGCGGAGGATCACGAGACGATGTGGCGGATAGAGCTGGCGACCCACCCGAAAGTCGCTGGGGTTCGGGAACCGTACTGAGGGAATGAGTTGGGCTCCTCGAAGGAGACGGGGTAGGCGAGCCGGTGAGTTGCCGCGGTGGACGATTTGGCTGTGGAGAAGGAGAGACAGGTGACACTGGCCTGGCACTGGTACTGGCACCTCCGCCGACCATGCCTCCTGGAGGCCTGGCACCTGGCGGCAACGAGAGTGACTGGTAAGTCGGATCAATGTATTTGCTTGGGGGATGTGGCAACCACTCCTTGTCTTTACCCTTGGACTTCTCTTTCTCGCGGGCCTTGGTATCTAATACTATCTGTTGGGCCGGGGTTAATTCCTTGTCCTTAGTCGGTGTTAGTCTATTCTTAGCCGCGGACCACCATCCGCCTCCCCCTTCTTTGTTGGAAGGAGTTGGACTTGGAGGGTCTCCCGGGGAAGGCATTGTCTGTGATCTGTTGGGACGCGTCCTGGAGGCTTCCAGCATCTCAAGTACCCTCTCCTCCACCTTCTTCCGCTCCACCGCCTCCTGGGTAAGGATTCGCTCAGCTTCGCGCCTGCTCCTCTCCCTCTGCGATTCAGCCTCAGCCTCAATTTCGGCCTCTGTGGGAAGCGACTCAGGCTGGCTGACGGAAGACATGAGCGAACCGACACGCTGTGCAAATGACGACGCAAATTTAGTGATAGAAGGCGAAGGAGAGCCATTCATTTCGCCTCGACCACGGGTTCCCCATGGATCATTATCATCGCCATCGGGTGAGCCGTCTTCACTCAGTGTCCCTGTGACTGGATCCAATGTCACTGCCTTGCGCAGTGGGGAACGTGATGGGCTAGGATGCGCAAGGGCATGGGGAGATGGAGATGGTGGTTCAGGCTTCAAGCGTACAATGTAGTTAAAACCAACTTGATATTAGCAAGAAATACGCAGACATACCAGATCCAAAGGAGCTGGAGGTGGAATAGGAGAGGACATCCGACGCGATTGTTGAGGATCCGCCATACTAGCTGGAGGCATAATAGACCCTAATTTGAAGAATAATTCGTATTTGATATAACTTCCAAGTTCGTTCGTTGAGGTTCGTAAGTATCGTTATTGGTGTTCAGACTATGGGTTATTCCAAGAATCAAAGAGATATACGAAAAGAATTTGGAATATTTCCTTATATTGTGGTGGTTATAAGTTTTACCGTTGTTGATGGGGCTGTTGCTGGCCCGAGGACGTCGAGGGCGTTGGTGCGCCCAAACTTCTTCTGTCACACTGTTGTGTCACGCCAGTCACACGTCGCACCACGTTGTGAGTACCTGCTTTAAAAGTTTAAATCTGCGATTGCGATACACAGGGCACTCAATGCCACTCAGTACATATATACAGTCAGTAATACGCATCCACTTGCGCCACAAGCACAAGTTCATTCGGCAATACTCTCGCGAATTCTGAACGCGTGCCAAATCTTCACTTTTTATGCTCAGACGCCCCATCACTCCAAGATATTGTCAAAACCGGAAGTTCATCCAGTTCGTCCAGCTGTATAGGTGCATTGACTCGAAGCTCGGTACCTTCGTTATATATACCCAATGCCTCGTTTGTGTTTCCCCTAAGCATCAATAGAAGTCGGGAGCCCTAAGTTACCAGAACAACAAAAAATCAGAAACAACAAATATACCAGAAATGGTTAAAATTACTGCGATTGAATAAATTGCCGTAATCCACCTGAGATGAGTGTACCATGGTGATGACGTGAAAACTGAAGCCAATGTCGTCGCGACTTACGGAAAAGCCACTCCAGACAACAAACGGTTGTGAAAAATTCCTAGGGTAAAGCCATTTGTAAGAACAGTGGCTGAATCAGGTAAATACTGAGTCAATGAGGTAACTCTGCAGACGTTTTTGGATATTCTCACCGAAGATTCTGTTGGTAGCGATTCTAAGTCGAATGTCTAAGATGAGGCAAAGGACGGACGTACAAAGCATAGAAAAGAACACCATCTCGAAACAAAAGAGAGAGTAGAGGGGCAAGGTCGCCACTGTCTCTGATGGCACGAAGGCTGCTCATGCTTGATCGCTCTCGTATGTGTTCTAAATATTTCACGAAAGCAAAACCAAAATAAATGCCTTCATCAGATAACCAAAACCATGGTCAAAAATTCAATACTGGGCAAGAGCTGAAAAAACTTACAGGTCAAAAATAGATCAGGTATCCTAAACACAGAAAAATTCTGAATGAAGTGATTCAGGCTGAAATCAAGTGTGCAACTCACGCCGATATAATGATCAAAGAACCTCCATTAATGACGGTGTTTGAACATCCTAAGGCTCCTGAAATTAGTCTTGTATCTTGTAATTGCGTGTGTGTCGCGAGAAGAGTCACAATAGTAATATGAGCCTATACATCACTGCGTGAATGTTTGCTATAAAAATTAGAATGATGATGCAAACCATCAATTCGCCTGGGAAAAAAAGTTGCATCACTTTAGAATAAAATTAAACGCATAACTGACATGTGAACAGAGAAATCAATAGGAGCCGTACTGCGAAAAGGCTCAGTTGATATATAAAGTCGAATAACAAACATCGTGAACACACTGCGTGGGGCTCTCTGAAACAGATAATACAACCGCTGAGCCAACAGGAGGTTGCAAGGTGTCATGGAGCTTAAAACAACCCATCTGTGCATGACCATGTTAAGCATGCAGAATGCGTAATTTGGCGATCAACCACTTACACAGTTGCAAACCAAATATAAGCTTCACAGCTATTTTATAAGCAATTTAGCAAGTAATATTTGATTTCAACACAGTAGATACAGACAGCTACAGTGACCATGCAGTTAGCAGGGCTCAGTAAGATAAACTACCTGAACTCACGGACTTAAACTTGGAAATCTGAAAGCTCGAATTGCCCAGAAAATAAATGCTACGCCGTTTAGCGCAGAGAAAGACTTGTGTTGCTAAAACTCACAAAAGGTTTAAAATACCCAGGTATCGACAGGAAAAATAGATCCCTTTTGTAAGCGACCACGGTGCCCTGAATATACAATCAGGAAAACTTTCAATGTATTTTGATTCTTGAAGGAGGCCATAACCTCCATATATGAACCCTCTGTGAACATGCTCAACGGTGAATATATCAAAGAATACCACACATACCTCAACATCTAGCGTGAGTAGCATGTCGTACAAAGCCACGGACAATGCGCTTGCTATTATCCCGCGTTAATGAAGTGTCCTCAAATAGCCGGTTAAAATTATACCAGTCATTCGTGCCAGTATATGACTGTCAGAAACCAGTTGAATTAATTCAGCAACCGCCGCCATAGCGATCCGAGGTCACAAGCAGGGTGAGAGGGTCGGGAGGTTAGTGATACGCTGCTGGGAACATCTCCTCTTAAGGGACGCTGTAGGCTACATCACATCTTACAGAAGCGAGTTTAAGCAATGAGTAGGGAAATAGAATTCATGATGAAGTTCGCTGGTCTTCTTCAATTGAGGTGGGTTTCCCTCTCCTTTGATGACCGAGCAGTGTAGGCCGAACTGGGAGACAGAAAACGTATTAAAAAAATGGGTCATAATGAGTTTTGGGGTAGGATATAAGAACAGCGCCTCGGGCGAGGTCAAGTTGCCAGTGGATAGCCACAGGATCACACCGCCTGCCTATTAAGTATGGGTCAATTTTGAACACGAGGTTGCCGCTCTTCTTCGAATCAAGAGCTCAACGATTGGTTCCGAAAGAATTAGATTTGTGCATGTGAAGCACAGAACGCACCAAAGATCTGTTGCGAAGATGAGCGTCCCCTTCTTGACAGTCGTTCGCTGAAGTTTCGTTCTCCGCTCAAGATCCCATCCACTTCCATTATTGACATCCATGCTTCTAGGATGATCAGTTGTTGATTCTAATCGGTACTCCACATACAACTATCAATTGAGGAAGTCTCTACTGGTTCGAAATCCGAGCGCCTGAAGCCTGAACTACTTAACGTTATATAAGCACAGGCAAAGGTGGGCCAGTGCACGGAAAGATTATGTATTGGGACCAAAAAAGGTCCGGGTCCCCGTGTTCCCGTCCTTGCGACTATTCCAAACGAACTGATCCGGATTTTCATGGTCTTGTCGCCATTTGTCGCCGACCGTCACCCCACAGAGGGCCTCTTCGTATCACCACTTCTGCTTAATATGATGAGTGTGTGGTGGCTCCACTCCTCCTCGCGCTCTCTTGGCACACAAGGGGTGTTCCACCGCACAGTAAAAAATTTATTGTGGTGCCGAGGGGGCCGCGCTGAGGTGGGAGACCCGAGCTCATAAACTAGGTGACCGGGCACTAGGGCCGTGCCGAACAGTCTACGGTGCCGTGCCGTCAAGACTCTAATAAGGATCAGGATACAGAAACTAGAGCAGCGCGGCGGTTCCCGCGGCAGACCTTGCTCGATCGAGCAATGAAAGCGACAAGCTATTTATTTTCGTAGCATATATTAACAGGAGTGCGTTTATATAACACGCGGTTTTTTAGCAAACATTTGATCAGCGTCCTTAGCATTCGCAATTCTCTTTTTCGTAGGCGACTCCGCTTGTGGTCTAGGTTCAGCGAGGACTCTCATCTTCCTGGATTATCACTAGTCAATGCTAAGTGGGAGTAGATAAGAGCAGATATACCGAACAGAGGCGTTGTAAGTATCCCTATTGCTTTGTTTGATGTACCAGTGGCTGATGTTAACGTGACACTCGATCACCGCGCCGACAAGTGTCTCTTTGTAGCGTTCAGGTGCAACCAACCCTTCACCGCTCACGAGCGGTATGGGATTTACAAGAAGAAGCCTATGGACCGGTAGCTTCATCAATGGTGTTGACAGAGGAGGGTTTGCAAGAAATTGTCGCGTCTCAAATCTCGTGGCGGGACGAATGCTATGGCCGAGAGGCATTAAGAATTGGTGAAGATGTGCGTTTGTTCACTGTTGAGCAAACGTGGGAGGGAGTATCCCCATCGGTTCACCGCGCACAAGGTGAAGACCTGGCAAGGTTGGATCGTTGGAAGTTGGCGATGGGAAAGGACGAAAAAGACACGCACGCTGCAAACCACACTGAGGCGGGAGACAGTGGCCATGTCATGCGCAGTGCTGCTGAAGAAGGATCCTTGGGCACGGTGAATCACACAGGTCCTCTCGAGGAGAGTGCTGAAGCAGCACTTACATCGGTAGATCCTTCGTGCCTACTGCCATCTCGGTGTCGGGCATACGATATAATTACATGGTATCTAGCGGCGACACTCTCGGGACAAAACCCACCACAATTGCTTATGCAAATACAGGGTGAAGGCGGGACAGGGAAATCGAAAGTGATACAGACAGTTACGGAGTACTTCGCAACACAAGAGTCATGTGTGATGCTTTTGAAGGCAGCGTATACAGGGATCGCAGCATCTATTATCAATGGCAAAACGACACATACGATTGGGAAAATATCGTTAACGGATGGAAAAGAAATGTCCCAAGAAGCTAAGGAGTGACTGACCGTTTTTTGGAAAGACATCAAGTACCTGGTATTGGACGAATGCTCAATGTTATCGAGGTGAGACATTTGATATTTAACTGATTGCACTTACCCAGTCGAACAGAGCTTTTTTCGCAACCTTAGAACAACATATAAGTATCGCGAAGGGATTCGATGGTAACAGCGGCGCGGGTCTCCCATTCGGAGGAGTGAATGTGATACTCTGTGGTGATTTCCATCAGTTTCCCCAGTGGCATCGAAGAAAACGGCACCGCTATATTACCCCGTGAACGCAACGTTTGATTCAATCAAAGAACAAAACGGGCGACGTCTTTACGAACAATTCGGAGTTGTCGTGTTACTCGACCAGCAAGTACGTGTGTCCGATGTGGCATGGTTGGATTTTCTTCGACACCTGCGCTATGGAAATGTCAAAGAACACCACATCAAGATGCTAAAGAATTTGGTGCTCACAAACAAACATTGTCGGACCACTGACTTCGAGAACGGCCCATGGAAAGACGCCAGTCTCGTAACACCCAGGCATGCAGTACGTACACGTTGGAACGCAGCGATGCTTCGCAAACATTGCAAAGACACCAAGCAGACATTGTTCGTCTGTCCAGCTTTCGACACGATCAATCAGCGGCGACCTAACTTAGGTGAACGATACGCCATGGCAACTCGACGTGAGCGGAAACAGAGAGGGAGAGAAAGCAAGAACGGGTTGCCGGATAAGGTAGAAATAGCATTAGGGATGAAGGTCATGTAGTAAAATCGACACGGACCTGGATGTTGCGAATGGATCGCGGGGCGAGATCGTAGGAATTGCACTCGATCCGCGGGAAGAAAAGACGGGTAGCAGCGCAATAGTGGCACTTGAATACCCGCCAACCTACATCTTGGTGAAACTGCAGAGAACACGTAGCTCCAGATTAGAAGATTTGGAGGAAAGCGTTATACCAATCGAACCTGCGAAAAAGACGTTTACTATCCAGGTACCGGCGACAGGGAAAAAAAATATTCAAAGGAAAGTCACCAGACGACAGCTCCCACTTACAGGAGCGTACGCCTTCACGGATTACCGATCCCAGGGACAAACAATACCCTATGCAATCGTCGACATTGCGACCCCCTCGACAGGAGGCAAGCTCACCTTGTTCAACCTGTACGTGGCACTGTCTCGCAGTTCGGGTCAAGACACAATCCGCCTATTGCGCGACTTTGACGAGAAAATACTCATGCAAGAGTTGGATCCTTATTTGCAGTTGGAAGACGCGAGACTCTGGGATCTTAACACAAAAACACAGGAGTGGTGGGATGAAATGTGTAGAAACGAAGATAATGACATTTGCGTGGAATAAATTTAAAATCGACAGCTATAAACAGAAACAGCGAGAGGTGAACGTTACCCATGCGTCTGCAAACGTGTCGTCTGCAAACGTGCAGCGCGCGTGACCGTAGTATAGGAATATGAAGGTAGAACCGAGATCGCCGGATACGAAAATCATGAGCATGAACATGAACCTGTCATGTATCCAGCGACATTTTCAGGTGGGGAGTAGACCTTGCCGAGCAAGGTAATTCAGGTCTGTTGCCTGGAGTTACTAACGGTGGGAGTTCTCTAAAGGTGTACACTGGTGTACATCTACGGTAAGAGTTCCATTGCTCTGATGCGTTACGTATGTGCAGGGACGGATCCTCTAAAGGACGAAGGACTGACTTCTCGAACTCCCCATTTGGAATTCCCTGGCGGTGGAGAGATTCCATTATCGGAGAACAACTTAAACTAGGTTTAGAGTCTTGGAGATATAATTCAAGCGGTCATTCAACCCCGGGACAAGCATGCATTCTAGCTTAAAAGCAAGGAGGAGGGAAACACCCGACCATCATACTTCAAGTTTCTCTCTCTCCTTTACAGCTTTTCAAGAGCACTCCTTACCCCTTCATATACCTTTGTTTTGAGCTATTCTTCGAATTCTTCTGTGCAAATTCCAAAAATATTGCATCAAGGATCTCGATTGTGGAAGCAAGCACGTGGTCATGTCGCAGGTGAGAGTCATCAATAGGTGACTTGTAATTGAGTATTCCTGAACACTGCAGTTTCGTTTCTGGATCTTATGGTTTGGTTCTCTTCAATGCACTGCGGCGCCCCAAACAATGACTTGTTTTGAACAATTTTTTTAGCGTGAAGCTCGCCACTGTAGTCACGGACTGCCGATATAGGTCTAGGTCCCCAGGGTATCTAAAGGCCGCCGCCGCAGGGTCAGGGAGTGCTGGACCGTCGGGCACGATCACTTGTCTAAATTATGTGTAAATTTGTAGCCTCCGTGTTTCCCGCAGTGAGTTGCATATTTATATCTGCGCAAACTGTGTAATTCACCTTATCACTACAGATAATTTAAATGAAAAGAACAAGTCTTTCCTACTATCCCCGGAGCCGATCCCAGAACTATCAATATCTATTCTCAGAGGACGGTGCAGCTATATGTACACATGGATGATGGAGGGATTGGAAGGGTGTAGCGGAGAAAGCTCAGAAGGGAGTCGGCCACCCGCCTGGCGCGTCATAATTGTATGTGTAGCCTTCGACGTGACGGACCGCTTCTTATGGCGTAAGCAATACACGACGTCCCTCGGAATCCTCTGTCTCGCGTTCGTATCTCCTCCCCCTCAAGGGTTAACCACCACTTTTGAACCCGATTCACTGTGGCTACGACACATCTGCCTTTTGCGAGAGTTTGCAATTGCGGCATTAATTTTGACACTCGGAAGCGGACCCCTTAGTTTTGGGAATTATCGGGGATTCAGAATACATCACGAGGCTTCAATCCCATCAGTATTTTTGAAGTTAGTTGTACATTCAGAGTAAAGACTTCTTTGGGTGAAAAAGGCTATCGTCACGTTCTTGCTGTACTTATAGACTAAGGGGTACCCTTGAAGACGTTCCTTGACTGCTGACACTAGTAATGGACTCATAAGAATTTAGGTTGATCCCAAAGGGCAAAAAAGAAATGCACCATGGTATTTACTTATTCATGCCTGTCATATAGTCATACTATCGATATGTATGTAACCAGTTTCAAATTTATGACAAATATATCATAGAACCGGTAGTACAACTAACAGTATCACATAGTGTAATACAATAATAGAGCGCAGAGCGCTATAAATAGTGCAATCAAATAATGAAAGGCGAAAAGGGTTTGAAAGCGAAAGCGAACGAACAACAGTTACTCCAACTCCATGCCCACTTCAAGCCCGGCGTCAAGGGATTGCCTAGAGACGGTCGACAGGGCATCCAACAAAACTTCCCACGCCATTTCTAAAGTCTGGAATAATTTATCATCGAATATACCCAAAGAAGACGCGTTTCTCCACAATCCGTAGACTTTGCGCGCATCGTTGACCAGTGACTCTCTAGATTTTTGTGTAAGCGGTTCCATGGTTTGAGAGTCACCAACCGGAATCAGCTGGTTCATGAGGGTGTCTGCACGGTTTGTGTAGAGGAAAGAGAGTAACAAGGAAAATGTCCCTGTGCTTGGGATGCGCAGCGGTACGACGGGAACGATGACAGCATCGCCAGATGCAGCGGGAATGTTTGGTTTTGATGTGGGGAGGGCGGGGAGGTGAGCGCAGTAGGTGGCCAGAATGAGGGCGTGCGCAGGGAACAGCGTGACGTGGGCATAATTCTGAGAATACACCGCAAGGATGTGACTCGGAGGTTCAATAGAGACATCTTTGCAAATAAGTTCCAATTCATGGGGGAGCTGCCCAGTGGGGGGTTCTGCTGTTGCATTGCAGGTAGCCTCTAGCAGACTATTCGCACGTTTAAAGAGCATGTTACTAGAAATTCTGAAGAAATAAAACTCACCGTGGACCAATCTCTTTCAGAGTGTGCTGAATGTACCCGATTGGAATATCTTCGAGGACCGCATCAACGGCTGCGATTGCCCCTGGGTCAATGGGGCAATATTTAGGGCGTATAAGATGTCGAGGGAGATTAATTCTGAATCGAGAATATGGGAGTGTAGTGAAGAGTTCTGGATGTGATTGCGCCATATGGACATTGTTGAAAGATGAGCTACGCACACGACGAGCTCGACGACGATTAGTCGCTGTGCTCAGCGACTGGGGATTAGAAACGACTATATGAACACAACGCCGGCGACTGTGAACAGGTAGAAGGTGTGGGACGGAGACGAGAAATGTGTTTTCTTTGTTGGCAAGCCGGGTGTTGGGGGAGACAAAGGAGGGGATGACTCGGACATGTCTTTCTTCTGAGAGCATAATAATTAAAAAAAAAAGGGGATTAGGGGGTGAATAGCAGTGTAGGAATAATGGATCCTCCAGGCTTACCAGCACTTATAAGCAGTACTCCTTCTTCCGATATCTCGAGCCCGGCGCATGTTTGGTTGTGTAGGTCCTTGATTGATCCCTCGCACATTTATTAGACGCCCGTTCCATAAGAGGAGAACAAAAGAAACTTTCACAACAAGCAATCAAGATATCTTCATTTATCGCGAACCTAGGTATGATTCTCCATGAGGACAGACAGCGAAGCTCCCGGGCATCAGTTCCAGCGACCTCGAAGAAATCGCTCGCTAATACTAGCGACCCGCTTCTAGCTCGACGCCACAAACAAGACGTTGATGGAGGACTCTCCTTCGGGGCTTCTGAGCTTCCTATATGTCTCAATCTTATGCTCCGACGTGGAGCTAGGGGAAAGTGGTGATGCAGGAGATTGTCGTCATCAGCGCCCGGAGATAAATTTGAACGGTCGGCTTCACATGCATACCTAACCAATATTGCAAATCTCATTTTTGTTCCGTCATGCGATACAGTAATCTTGAGGGGAGCGCAGCGTCATGCGCCTCGGCACGCCTATTCCTGGGGAACAAAAAGATCTCCATGTTTCATCGACAAGATGATAACTTTATGATGAACACACCCAGATCGACTTATGATGGAATATCCTCGATGGCTTTACTGTAGTTTACTGTACGCTTTCGGCGTGGGCCCACTACCGTCAGGGTGGTTTGAATTTTGCTTTACTGAGCTCGAAAGAGCTTTCGGTCTTAAGATTAAACATACAGTATGTACCTTCATCTAAAATGTCTGTCCGGTTAGAATATCAAGGCGTTAGTGTGCGTACAGTTGCGCTAGCAAGACACTCGGCATTGGGAATTTAAACATAAAGCAGGTACCGTTACTTTACGGGGCAACCCACTGGCAACTTGTGTCTGATCCAGTAAAATGATTCATTCCTCGACTAAACGTATTTAGGCATTTGATCAGAGTTGAATCAGGCGCAGAGTGTTAAGTTGAAAACCTTATGTCCAACGTGAACACTGAGTTGCCGACCAGCGGAGTCCATCCGGAAGTATGGACCGGCGTGACCTTGAAACGACTAGCCAAGTATCAATCTCGTTTTCTGAGCGGAAAAGCAGGTCACTCAAGAGAGGGGTATGCTATCAAGTGCCAATAGGGTGAAAAGATTCGCCATCTGTGGTCGTCGGGCAGCAAATCGTTAAAAGCTCCAACAAAAACCAGTCTGAACCTTACGAAGGCCATGGGTAAAATGCTATGGAAAGATCGATGACGTTCCGCATGAGCTCTTTTACTCTGCCTGGTAGTGTCTCTCTGTTTTGATTGATTTACATAGGAGTGTCTTGCGGAAGTAAATTCGAGGGGTTGAATTGATGTTACCTTCTCTGTCAATAATGGAACAAAGAAAATGGCGCACCTATCAAGTGATTAAGTTACAGGTTTCTCTTACTCTTACAAAATCAACTAGCGAGGTGCTGATTGGCGAGCTCAAGCCGGAAACACTATCTTGAAACGATGAGCAAAGTCTGGCGATCGTCTGGAAAAGAAAAAATACTCTCAAGAGAGGGAGGGCGTTTGTAAAAGATCAATAAGAGGACAAGACTCACCGTCAGTGGCGTATCAGTTTTCATACTCGTTACACAAGTTGGGTGACAAGGTCCAAAGTGGAACAACAAAACCCAACCTCAGGCCGAACACCTCGTGAACGTCATGAGTGAAATGCTATGAAAGGGGAACGATTCGACGCACGAATAGTGCCTTATTGCACAGGTCCTTTTCTTTGTAAAATCTGGCAGTATCTCGCCAGACCAACCTGGCAGAGATTTCCGTTCTCGTCAAATATTATACAAAGATTGACTTGCCACGCATCTCTAGACTTGAAGTACCAACATCTCAAGAAGTAAATCACGTGAATCGAACTGCGGCGAACGAAACAAGAATAACAAATCTTTCTAAGTTGACTGTTAGATCACCGTGCGCACTGTCCTATCGATAATATGACACTTTCGATCTTGGCCAGACGTTGTCCGCTGAACTTGAAGACACGCAAGAACCTGGGCATTAGGTACCGAACCACCGGACTGAAATCCAGGATTGAACGAGACTTGGTTTTATGTCACCGATTGAGCCATGATTTGAGTCTGTGAGCTCAGAATTTCACTCCATAAATATCATGCGAGGATTCCTTGTAGAAACTTAGCTCCGATTCAGCAGATCCACGAAGTGAATACAAGTCCCAGTTATAAATCCACGCAAACAATAGTCTTTGATTTTATTTCCTGTCAATCCATTGGCAGCTTAGATGAGGGAATGGCTGGCGTAGGTGGTAGCCACAACTGTGACTTACCCGTGCAGTCACGCGAACATAGGAAGTCACGCAAGAAGTCACGTGATCACGTGACAAAACACTCGGCTGGCCACGCCGGGCGCTCTGGCATATATGTACCGTCATCGGTATAAAGTTACTACCACGTATCCCAAACGATAGGATGTCAACTCCATCTCTCCAAGAGCATCGCATTGTCATCATCGGCGGCGGCATCATCGGTTGCACATCCGCCTACTACCTCACGCACCATCCACGCTTTCTCACCTCCAACACCCACATTACGCTCCTAGAGGCATCCACCATTGCAGCCGGAGCATCAGGAAAAGCAGGCGGGCTAGTGGCAGACTGGGCATACCCGCGGGAGCTCACCGAAATATCGTTTAAGGAGCATAGGAGGCTTGCAGAGCTTCATGGAGGTGACGAGCGCTGGAGTTGGCGGGAAGTCGCGTGCGGGCACTGGGAAGGTCGGACACGCAGCCCTACAGCGACAGAAGGGAATTCTCTTGGTGGGGGTGGACTGCATGGACGTATAAAGGCGGGGGGTGTGGGGCAGCTGCCGGAGGACCTGGACTGGATCGACGAGGGCCTCACGGACGCGTACGAGTCTATGGCCAGGCCAGGAGAGACAGCGCAGGTGCATCCGTATGAATTCACGACGTCCATGCTGGCGCTCTCAAGGGAAGTTGCAGGAGAGAGGCTCGAGGTTATTGAAGGGGCGCAAGTCCGGGCAATTGAGCGTGGAAATGTTCCTGGTGCCGGAGATAAGGTCATGGGTGTGACATACGCAGCAGCAGGCTCGCACGCAGTGCATATTCCTGCCGACTCGGTGCTTCTCGCAGCTGGGCCGTGGTCACCTACGCTCCTCCCGTCTCTCCCAATCACCTCCACACGCGCACACTCCATTGTCATAGAACCCGCCTCGCTACTTTCTGCGCATGTACTCTTCACAGCAATTCGGAGTCCTGGTTCCACAGAGGCGTCAACACCAGAAATCTATGCACGACCGCACAACCGTGTATATGCGTGTGGGCCAGGCGACGATACGCCACTTCCCGAATTAGCTTCTCAGGTGCAGATATCCTCGTCATCTATCTCTTCCCTGCGGTCATTGGTGGAGAGCATATCAACCCCATTGAGAGATGGAAAGGTTGAAGTCGAGCAGGCATGCTATTTGCCACTTGGTGGGCCAATCGTGGGTGAGATAAATGGGGTGGGGGGTTTGGTTGTTGCGACAGGACATACATGCTGGGGGATTTGCAATGCGCCGGGAACGGCTAAGGCGGTGGCGGAACTGATCATGGACGGGAGGTTAGGCAAAGGGTGGAAGTTGGGTAAACTGGAACCGAGAAGGTTCCTGAATGGATGAGTCACACCATAGAATGAATAAAGGAAAGTCGGCTTGATGCAAAAAGCGAAATGACACGAAAAGAAGTAGCATGGCAACTTATGCTTATGTTGTAGATCCGTAGAAGTGCAGTTGACATAACAGAGTAGCCTTCCACACTTTTCAGCCAGGTTCTACGCCAAACTTCTTTAGTTTTTCAAAGTACTTTTGCACGCGACTGGCAACCTGTCGCGGCGTCCTCTTTCCGGACATTGCTTTCGAAATTTTAGCCCATCTATAGTGTAATATGTCAATATCCTGTGAACGAAAAACAAACTAGAATGAACATCTGCACACCTCTGCTTCTCTCCGGCAGGAATCTCCTCGAGCAACTTTTCAAGTAGATGTTGTTCCGAGAGCGACCAAGGTAGGTTGAACGTTTCAGATGGAGCATTAGGCTTCCGTTGCTTGCTATTTTCCTGCCGTTTTGTCTTCTTCCGCCGCGGACCTTCCGTAACCGTCTCATCGGATAAGCTGTCCTCTGAGGGGGCGCGTTTTGCGGATTCGGGCTTATCGGATCCAAAAGTAGCTTTACGGAGTAATGGGAGGTTCGGAGGCGAGGATGACGATGGGGAAGGAGGTGAGGGTTGAACCGGCGGTGAGGCGGCATAGATCTCATCAGGTCTAATCTTGGGTTTTCGAAGGCGCTGTGGTCGTCCGCGAGCTTGTGGATAGCTGCGATAATAAGGGTAATGAAGTCGTAATGGTCAGTATTAGGATCAGGCGAGAAATGATGCGTACTTCTGTAGTGGCATTATGTTCATCGACATATTATCAGACTTATCAACTTTACCCTTTCCTTTCGTATCAAGGCCAAGAGCTTCACGTGTACAACTTAGTTTATTTGAGCTAGCACGTTTCCGGAGAGATGGTGTGCCGGCGTCTATTTTAGCGGACGCTTGTGGGAGGTTCGCTTTGCCTTGCTCGACAAGCTCTGCAAGACGTTGCTCATTGGCGGCGTCCGCGTCTACATCTAATGGGTCATCCTCGGGTTCACGTGCAACGAATGGTTGAAAGTCGCCAAGAATGCTCTTGTTTGCTTCCCGGACAAAGGTCTGGAGTTCTGAGGGGGGCGATATTTGCTTTGTTGCCGAGGACACCGGTGGTGGGCCGGGTATCGCAATGTTTGTGAAAGGAGATGGGTCTATGTACAATAAGGTGAGCGGGTCGGTATTAGTATAATAGTGTGCCACACATACCGAAGGAAGTAAATAACTCCCAATCAATTTCCTCCGGTCTCTGAGGTGGCTCATATTGGCTCAACTTGAAGGCAGGGTTATCAAGCTACGCAAAACGCGTCAAAAGATTTTTTTGTTTTTCAAAAGATTCGGCACCTCATTCTCTGCATTATCAACGAAGTCTTCTGGATCTGCAAGAGCGCGCTCTCGGAGACCGGCAAGCTTATGGAGGTCAGACTGGGTGCGGGCGAGAAGGTGGCGCTGAGAGTCCAGAAATGCATCAAGGGTGGCGAGACTGTGCTGATAAACGCGTGAGATTGCAATGAAGAAGACAAAGTACAGTAACACGGACGTTCGAGTTCGGGCGTCGCTCATCGAAGGGGTGGCGTGTTATTGGTGTGAACGCAATAAAGCTTTGCCACAGGGTATGGGAAAAGAGTATACTGTAGTGTTCACAGGCTGAGTGGAAGATCCAGGGTCAACCAAGGGTCAATAGTCCAACAACTTTAGACTGGGAAAATTCAAGAATTTAATGAGTGGCTGCAGTTAGCGCCCGTCGGCACTTGCCGTCTCCCACCGGACTTGCCAGCATTTCGACCATGTCCAAGTTCGACCCCCAAAAAGCTCAAAATCTCGTCGAAGTATACCCATTGCATCCCTTACTGGCACACCTGCTTACTGAACGGTCAGATAGAAAAACAATTCGCTGTTGTAGCTGTCGAACATGCCCAAGTGAATCTGCCTCTTAATTCTGCTGGGTTGTCTCGTTCGTTTAATAGTCTTGCTCCAGACGTACTGGAATCTCCTTGCCCATGTACAACCCACTCAACTGCGTCTAACAAAGTGGGTCCGGCCCTTTGTTCATATGCAATCCGAGAAAGCTGATTCACGTGGTCAAGGATTGACGACGAGATCTTCGAACATCTCTCTACCGCTTTCCCCGAGGCCGTTGAAGAACCATACTCAAAACTTCTCAACCTAGATGAAGAATGGATGAAAAGTGAAGGCGGGAAGCAGCGCTGGCGCGATTTCATGAACCAGTGAGCCAATACTTTTGCCACGTCAAGACTCGCGTACTAGTATTTATGGCCGCAAATAAAGGTATGAAAAGAAAGTCAAGGACTACAACTTTGGTTCCCTTATCCGTACGGATGCGAGAGACGAGTATGCACAACACAATTCCATTTTCGGTGAGTTGAATGTATTCAATTTAATTTGATAATTCTCACTTTCTCTTCGTCTCGCAGTGACGCGTATGCAATTCTACGCGATCGAAGTACGAACACACATGCATTTCATATGTCATCCACTCACGTTAACTCCTACTTCAGATCGCTCGTAACCGCCTTGGCCTGAACGACATTATCCACGAGAAAGCAAAGAAGGAAGCTGAGGCCGAGAAAGCGGAGAAGGAGAAGAAGGGAAAGGAAGGTGGCGAGAAAGAACGCAAAAAAGTGTAATTGTGTTTGACTTGAGGTATCATTTTGTATTTGGAGCTGTGACTGGGGCTGTTGTAACTCTGAATATGGATCAGGCGGCATAAGCCAGGAACATTAATACCCGGGATCCAAATGTGATGTCACGTGTGACTGTGCGCGTCCCTCATTGACTCACTCCTCGTGAAGTACTTTCTTGCTTTCTTACTGGCAGGTCAATATAATTCTCAGCTAATCTGCGTCAGCTCTCATTGAATTATTGACTTTCAAAGCCATAGAGTTATTTGTACTGCCATGGCTCTCAAAATACAAATCCGACGTGGCTCACGATAGCGCTGAGATTAATCATCGCCAGGTACAGTATAGGCTGGATTCAAGGCACCATTGATCAAAGTTCTGCACAAAATCTCCTCTATATACGACGTATCAATTAGTATGTAGAATTAGACATTCGAACGCGCTTTCTCTCGCAGCAGGGTCATCGCTGGTAACAGCACAGAAACTACAATGCAGATGAGCATAGAAGAGACTGCTGAGGCAGATACGCAAGTGAAAGTGTCATGATGAAGAGAAGAAAAAAATGGATTTGCAAATGTGCATGATGACGAGTCTGGGGTGTGAGTTGTGCTGATTGGAAGGTTGGATTGAACTGCCTACAGGGTTAAACACTGGTAACAAGTTGTCGGGTGGCGGCCAAAAAATTACCGGGCAAAGCGAATGCGGTTCCTTGGAGGCCCAGTCTGGGGACACCGCATAGCAAACCGTCAGTAGGCAGTGACAGGGTTGACAAGACAACTCAATAGTACAACAATATTACAGCTCGCTTTACTGTGAAATTCTAGGAAGTACAATCCAAATGTGTGTGAAATAAAGTTGATATAAGCACAATACAGTCAAACAGATCCGCCTCGTACTAACTCCGGCATCGTACATCCATGCGGCGGTCAGACCAACTTTATAATAATGATAAAATAACCTATCACCGCATCAGACTCGGACGTCAGTTTAATTTCACCCGCGTGATTGTGCTCACCATAAAATCCACAGAGTCTTGACAATATCGTTGTTATGCCACCAAGACCGCGTCTCCTGTTTCGTCCACAAGCACTAACCTTGTCGCTTTCAGCACACGATAATGAAGGGACGGCTTTTTCCCGGCAGGCCGCTCTCTTTCACTATCCTCCCACCGAAAGCAATCAAGTAGACTCCGTAATTTCATCGCGTACTGCGAGTCGTGATATATCTTGATGTACTCCCACGTCGCTTCCGCTTCGTCTCGTTCCTCCTCACCAGAATTATATTTCTTTGTCTGACGAACCTTTGCGTTTTCAGGTTTATTCGTTGAAGTTTTCCCTCTCGTTTCTCGTCTTCTCCACCGTGGAGGGGAGGAAAATAGGTAAGCGAGAGCAATTGGACCAAAATTGTTCGTTTCTCGTAATCGCAATAGAAATGTCCAAAATTGCGATATGGCTATCGATGTCCATTGTATAGCTCTCGGAGACGTCCCGTCCGGAGGAAACTGTTGAGGTGGAATGATATTATACAGCTGTGCAGGCGATGTCCCTTCGACTGGCGGACAGCCTCGCAAGGGCACTAGCCACGCCATACGTTCAAATAGCGTCATGAACGACGCCGATGGTAAAATGGCACGTGCGATGGGGAATTCCGGAATTTTTGCGATACCAGGGGGCGCGGGGCGTGCAGGGTCGGGTGATTCGTGGTAATGTGGCTATGGAGCGGTTGAAGGCTAGAGTGAGTGGTCGTCTCGTTGTGATGTGATCAACGTACGAAAGGAATGAGCTTAGATATTGACATTGATGAGAGTATGGGGGAAGCTGAACAAAGACGTTTGTTAGGATATCTATCCGAGTTAACGTCCACATCATCGGCAAAGTGCCGTGTGGATGGTAGTCCACGTTTCGAAGGACGAAGGTCGGGATGCATCAAAGCTTCCGTAAAATCCGTTTGCTCAAATTCTGGAAGTAGGGTAAGATTTATTATTTCCGATTCATCATCAAACGGGGAGTCCCAGTCTAGCAGTTCCGGCTCGCCATGCGATCTGAACTCAATGACCGGGGGTGCTTTCCCCCACACGAAACACACATGCGATGAGGTGGAAGCAGTTCCTTTAAAAATATATAGGCAATTGGATGGGTATTTCGGTGAGAAAAAACCCTGTGGTGCTCACCGAATGCAGGATCCGAAGGCAGGGGGGGAACAACAGAACGCCATCCAGATGTGCTTGATGTAGCCGCATCGACAAGACGCTGCGCGGAATCTAGGAGATATGTTTGTGATATGGGACTTGAATCTACGGCAAAATGATGCACCGTGATATCAAGAGACATCTAGACATGAAGGCGTGGTGCAAGTGGGCGCGCTCCCTAGCTGACAAATTATTTGTCACGTGACTGATTCAATAACATCAGTCTTTAAGACTTTCAGACTCGAGCTATAATATGCTTCGCCGAGCAGGGGGGTTCCCTCAGCCTTCCCAGGAGTGTTTTCTACTATCCAGTATAAAATATTCAGAGGTGCCATATATACTTATCACCTGTCTGTAGTCATGTCATACATTGCTTCCACATATTGCGATTATCTGAGTCGAGTAGACTGGTTACAAGTCTAATAATTATTTTTAGAATGGGGAATAGCATGTCATTTCACTGTAAAAAGAGTCCGACTTGCAATTTGAGATGGTTCAAGTTAGACCAGGAAATAAATCCAGCCTGAGAATGTCCAGGCATTCATGATCACTAAGTTATCTTTATGTAATTCTTACAATTAGATATGTTACTTGAACGAGAACATATTATTGCAGGGACTTGAGAGTGAGAGAAAAGGGATAAGAATTAAAATTATTCCACAACGGGGAATCGAACCCCGAGCTGCTGTGATCAAATTCAAATGAAAGACAGCGATGTTAGCC
The DNA here is from genome assembly GCA_015039355.1 of Ramaria rubella. Classification (NCBI taxonomy): domain Eukaryota; kingdom Fungi; phylum Basidiomycota; class Agaricomycetes; order Gomphales; family Gomphaceae; genus Ramaria; species Ramaria rubella. The sequence goes on along the minus strand of MU134780.1, from coordinate 18,957 downwards.
ATTACACCATTATGGATGGAGGGACTTCATTGTATGAGACATAGCCTAATGTCATTGTCGTCATGGTATACTGAATTTAAGCTTTTCTTAGAGCAATGAAACGTTGCCGGGAAATGTGTGATGCCTGATCTCATCTCATCGTTGGCAGCAATGCACAAGCTAGACCCAATACACAGTTGTTTTAGTCGATTGGTTTAAAATTACACCTCACGCATTCCCCATTAATTCACAACAAATTGGAAGATAGGCACCATCTTTAGCATGTCGCCTGAAAAACCATTATCGTATCGCTGACTCACGTTCAACGATTGAAATCATCCCCACCATTGATTGCATTTGTGGAGTGGTGTGACGGAATTTTAACGGACTAGCACCTGGCAGAAATCGATTATGACATTCTCGCCTCCCCATCGCGTACAAATCCTACATATCAGGTCATAAATCTTTGGTACGTTCATTAGATTCCTGGTCATTCACATCAACTGGCTGGCTGGCACCGTCTTTTTCAATCTGAGCAGCCCATAAAGCAGCACCAACAGTTGAAGTGAATGTGAAAAAGATCGAAGCGAAGGGTATGAGATTCAGAGCCATAGCCGCTGTTCCGAAACTGTATACGCACAGGTGAGGATAAAAGAGGGAAGGGACGTAAAATGTGCATACGCAATATATCCCCCGCGTCGATGTTGTATCTCGCTATCCTTACGCTCCTGGTTGTATCCTTTGAGTTGAAAATAGCGAGAGTGATATCCCGGGCCCATTTTACGCCCTTGAGCGATTAGGAATGAGACAGTGCCTACGATTGGGATGAGGTTGAGTGGGAGAAATAGGAGGTATTCGATGAGCTGTGCGGGTGAAAATCTTTACAAATCCCAGTCACTCTCAACCTTTTAATGATCATGTTTTGTACGTACTTGTTTAACGGCTGCATGAGGCTCTTTCCAAGCCTGTTCATCCCATCTCGATTTTTTCCAGGTTTAATTTCTCTTCCCTTGCTGACGAGCAAGGCTTGCCCCTCGTCGACAAGAGTGGCATCAAATAGATCAGTGAGAGCACCCTGCAGTAGAAAGGCCTTTGCCAGCATGTTAACAATGGTTGTTGATTCGGAAAGAACGAGTGCGATCGCGTTGATGGGACCGAGTGGTCCATTGACCAAAGTGAGAATAGCGGCTTGGGGAAGGTAGGTAAGCAGGAACATAGGAAAAGTTACGCCAATGGTGAGCAGGACGCATGGCAGGATACGTGAGGCCACAGGAGGATAGAGGGACTGATGAGAAATGAGGTATATAACTCCAAGGGGAGGATAGAAGTACGTGCGTGAAGCTATTGCTTCACGGCATATCTTTGCGGAATGATATATTTGAGCTGTTATAATGTTCCCCAAAGACTTGGACATGCTGGTTTGGAGTGAAGGGTTCGGGTGATGAAGCCATGACGCTTGTCACCAACTCGTCACGTAAGCGCTCAATTTCAAGTTGACACAAACGTCGAGGTTTTAATATTATTACATTCTTGACGTCTCCAATTCCGGTTTTTCTCATTCTTCTTGTACGTGTAGTGAATCATGGGATGTGAGTAAGAAGGAAAAGGGTGAGCTATGATTTATTCAGTCACTCATGCCGTCGGAGCTGTCGTCCTCCTCTTCGTCCTCATCCTCATCTTCAAATAATCCTCCGAACCCAGCTGCTGTAACGTTCATTCTTCGTTCTTCCTCCAAAAAAGGCCCCTTAGCAAGGGGATGCAGCCGCAAGTTCTGCCTCACTAAATTAAACTCGAGGTCATTCTCACACTGCGGACGTTTATTAAGCTCTTCTTCAAACGTTTCGTCAAACGTGCCATCTCCAAGCGGGGATTGTTCCGAGATTGCAGTGAGAATGCAGTCAAGCGCGAAATCCGGAAGGCCGCCCTTCGAAAAGAAGAATTGAACGGCCTGGTGACCGAAAAAGTCGTAGCCACGATATCCACCTGCGAACATTGCCGTTCGCACTGCGGTAGGGCGGGGAATGATTGATTGGCGCATGGTGTGAGTGATGGCTTCGAAGGCAGATTGATACCCCCTGTAAAATGTTTTGTAGACCTGACTACGCAATTCGAAGGGGATAAAGTCGAGACCAATGTATAGATCGAAGCGATCCGCCGCCAGAGGTTCGCCGCGAACGAACTCATCAGACATGAATCCCATGTGGTCGTATGTGATCTCGCCTTCACCTATGAAAGGGCGTTAAATTGACGCAAATAGGGTGATACTTGCGTACACTCAATCCTGAACCTCATCCGTGGAGATAGCCAGCCCTCAAGACATTGCCCGCAAGTGCAGCCCCATTTACGCTTCGCTACATATTCTTCGTCGGTCAGTGTTGTATTATCAGGAAAGAGAATTCTCCTTATAGTGGCGGCACAAAGAAGACCACATGTATCGTATCCATCCCAGCACGACAACAACGTCTCTGAAAACTCGCGGGACAAAGTCATGTTCGCCATGCAAGCCTCCAAAGGAGTAAAGCCGTCCATATTATCACAACGGGTCAAATCGCTCCCACCGCCGAGATCTAAGAGTTTTCTGAGAGCGTGTATATTGCCCGTGCTGGCCGCGGCATAAACGGGCGTGAAGCCATGATCGTCCTGTTTATGAATGGCAGTAGGTTCAGTATTATATGCCACTTGTATTATGTGGGCAATCGATTCGTCGTTGGTGTCATTGATCGCGGATTGTAGGGATATTTGGCGTGTCTGAGTTCGACAATCTGGTCTCGCCTTGAGATCCTGTCGATGGCCGGCACATCCAGATCAACGCTCTGTGCCTCCAGACTTGTTTCAAATACTTGGGTACGATTCGGAGCGTCAGCATGCATTGGTAGGCCGCGTGAAGGGTGATCCGGATTGGGTGAGAAGGCAAAAAATGAGGTTCGGCCGACCCGTCGAAAATGATTCTGTATACGATTATTGTGGGGTTGTCGACAATGAGTGCTGGAAAGGGTTACCTTCCGGAAGAATCTGATCTGCGCCTCTTGAAGCTCTTCAAAGACACGCTGGGGTTGCGTGTGCCCAGCTGCCTTCAAGGTGACGTCAGTTCCGCTAGGGGAGGGCCAACACACAAGAAAACCATCATCGGGGAGGTGACCCGAGCTCAGGAGTTGCTGCAACATCCAGGACCCGACTCCACAACGACGAAACTACAAAGACGTAAATATTGCGGGGCCACCACAGACATGAGAAACAAAAAACCTTAAATTCGACACTCATGTCAACAATGTAGATTAATATTCCATAATCCATTTCGTCACCCCAACACCCACTACCTCGTAGATGTGGATTGTCGATCAATGTCCGCTTGAGGAAACCGAATTTGTTAAACATGGTGCGCGAGAACTCTGCAATCTCGTTCGAGTCCTCGTCGAAAACCTGAAGAAACCGACTTCCCAAACGACACGGCTCCCTGTTGATTCTCAACCCACCCAACCATGCGATTTTGCCGTGAGTAGGATGTGAAACGGAGAGGTTGACGAAACTCTGAACGGAAGGATATCTAAAATGTGGTTTTAAGCGAATATTAGCAGTGCATTCGCTCAGCTGAAGTTCCATGGTGGATGCAAGGAGGAGCTATTCATACTCAGTGAAACAAAACTTCAGGAGGTACGCCTTTGTTTGGCTTTGTTCTGTTGATGCAATGGTTTCGAAAACTGCTTTTAATAACAGCGGATAATCTATAAAATGTTGAAAAAAAACAAAGCTCCGCTGATTTTATTTCCTGAAACTGTAATTTGCTTGTAAGTAGTTCAGGTGATGGGGCGGTGGCTGTTGTCCACCCACATCCGTCTACATCAGCCCACATCGCCATTTCTATACGGGATTCCTTATACGACATACATAACGTTCCAATATAACAGTCTGAGCCCTTTGTATCGGGTTCCTCGTCTTCTTCAAAATTGTTGGCCCACCGGGCAAAGAAAGTCATTCACGCTAGGTATGGTGACAGATATACAATACATCTTTAGCCTACTCCTAATCACCTGAAAGGTCAACCGGTCAAGTTTTGATGAAATGGTTGCGCCATCTTTCAATTAAGGTGTCTGGAGGAGCCACATCCACCTCGACATCCCTCCCCATCCCTCTATCAAACAAACGTTACCCGGTATTAAGCCATCTCCCGAAGGCTCCAGCCATCCGAAGTATCCGTGTGCGTCCTCATGTATTTCACCGTCATTCATCGTCCTAATATCGGGCATCAGTTCAAGCGCACTACCCCAGGTTCAGTGTCACATCTAGCCTTCGCCCCCTCCTCCAGCCCCGTTCTCGATTCTTCTCATCCCTTGGCACATCTAAGTACACGTAAACTATTACACGCCGTACCATGTTATCAATGCACCCTGTTCGAAGCACACGCGTACCCTCATGCTGTCCTGAGGCAATGGGAACGTCCGGAAATTATGAAGCAGCTAAAAGCTCATGGCGACCGTGATACGCTAGACCAGACTGTATATAAGGCAACCGGGAATGACCAAGGCTTTGAGGAAGACCGCGACAGCGATCGTGCTACCCATGCACTGCCCATGTCGATCATGATTCTCGTACCCAAAAAGCCTGTGCATAGGTCTGGGATTGTACGCTCTAAAATCAAGTTACGGATTAAGGAAGCGCTTAGCCTCGTTGCGATTCGTGGAGCGGTTGCGCCCTGCAACGACAAGGCGGACATTGTATTGAGGACTCCTGAGGGAATCTCGAATAAGGACTGTGAAGCCAGCATGATCTTACAAGGCGCGTCATACTTTTCCATGATAGAGTGATAGTTAATTATTAACTTGTGTAGGTTGGACCTACGTGATCCGCCCATCTCTGGAAGCTTATCGCATCCCTTGGCCACACCTTTTGAAACATGTGCGAGAGGCTCTATTGTCAATAAAAACGAAAGCAACAGAGTTAGAAAACCAGTGGGCTGTCCCGAATCGTCATAATGCGCCGCATAATCTTCGAGCCGATTTGTTCCATAATCAACGCGGAGACGGTCGGTTTCCTCATGCAGGCGAGATGGGGCTAAAGAAAAAGCCTCCAAAAAGACAAATCCTAAAGATATCAAATTCTCAAAGTGGTAAACGCGCCTCCGAGTCGGGCGAACTAAAACCGGAACAGCACGGATCGGTCATACACGTAAACCTGGGTAAGAGCGACATCCCCGCACAAACCAAGGATAGTCGTAATCTCGACACCTATACACCTCCGGCAAATAGGCTCGTCCACAATCAAAGGGGAAAGAAAGCAGTCGCTCCTCCGCCGCAACGGGACGACTCTACAAACACCGTCACATATGCCTCGCGGATGTCGGACAATGTGAACCACAATAATTCGAAAGGATGAAAAATCTCTGGTCCTGGAGGTGAACTATCCAATGGTCTCAATGATGAGCTACGTTTCATTGTCCTCGGAACACCTTCGGCTAAGGATCGAAAGAAGGTACATTAAGAATGTGTTTACGTGAGTACATGTGTCCCATACGTCCATAGCGGGGAAATGCAGCAAAATATTTTTGACGGACTCTTCCATTGCTCACTGATATCAATGCGCTTCGGACTTTGTCTCTGATTCAGATGTGCTCCTGATTCGGACAACTCGCACTGAGTCGCGGGGAGCCTCTTCATCAAGCTGCGCGAGCAAATAAACACTAAGCAGGATCTCTCCGAGGAAGATCGGTGCGTGCACAAATCTGGATTCGGAAGTAGGCGCTCTACAACCAGCAGCGAGCATAAAAGAAAAAAACTTGTTAAATCTCTGGGTGATGTTGCTGTTTTTATTTGGGGATAATGTGACTTACGATCCGAAGCAGAAATGAACTTGAAGAGCCGTGAAGAAGAGGAGCAATGCTTTGGGCAGCCATGGCTTGCGGACCGCGCCGGCTTTCGCGGATGGCGGCGACGCAGCGTTCCATACGACAAACCCAGTGAGGAGTATACCCATCTCAAGAGTGAAAAGTGCTAGGGAGTAGTCGAAAACGCCCAAGACGGCGTCATCTCCCGGGGTGATCTTCACATCTTTAGGGCCAAACCGGACTCAGACGGCATATAACAAAAAGAGGTCGAGGAAGGAGTAACCGCGCACCTTTGCGATGAACCGGCAACTCCAAAAAGAAGTGCGATAGTACAACAGCCAATAAGACGCCTTGGTCGCGGAGTGTCACCCTGCGACCTGCAAGGTGTGTATAGATGGCAATATAGACAAGTCCTACACGCAAATGCCATCTGATCAACATTTCATCCTGTTCCTCGGACGCTCAGACGAGAGACAAGACCGTAGCATACCAGCGATAACCATTCCCATCAGTGAGTGCGTAAACGGGTAGTCATTCGAATACGGAAGACAGGATTTTCTAACCAGACTGTTGTCGAAATTGAAAGATTCGATTTGCATGAGGTTAAGCACAAAATGAAGCGCGTCGGGGAGGGCCCCCGCTAGGGCGAGGACCCATATTGGGACATTGGGAACAAATGGTTTCGCTGTGAGACCTGTGATTTGTTACTGGTCGGTGAGGTGAGTTGGATGTACGTGGTCATGAACAATACCTGGTGCAAAGTGAGCAACCCACATGTTGGTGTTGGGATAAGTTGCAGGAGCGCAGTTTCTCGAATAGCAGTTCTAAACTGGGTATGAAAACAGTACTCGTCATGGTGACGGTGGAGCTCTACTATCGCGCCGGAATTAATTTGGCAAGTGGTGGCACAATGGATCTTCCAAAAGATGAACTTGAGAAGTTTTTAGGGGCGGCGGCTCAGCTACGCACAAAAGCGACAACATCAGCTAGATATTTTGTAAGCTGGGACACCGCAAAAACTATGTAAAAGGGAGGGTAAACGCTGGTTAGAGGGGCCATACCTACTCAGAGTAGGATCGATGACTGAGACAGGATGTCATAAGGTTAGCTGCTCTGGCACAAGCAAAGAGCCAACTTGAACCGTGAACGGTTAGGAGGAGAGAGATCTAGCCTGCTAGTGCCTCCAAAAGAGTGACCCTGGGCAGCTCGAAAGGCCCCGGCAGCCGAGGCTACTACACCGCGATTGAATTTATCGCCCATTCAGCGGCGTAGACTCGGAGAGAGACCAAATAAATTATTTTAACCGGTGGATTGTCACAGGCCCGGGGAGCAAGTAACTTCACCTTCCCCGCGTTTAAATTATCTTCGTCGCCCCTGTCACTATTACCTTCGTCTTGAAGACAGATCGAGACGAACCATTGCAGAACAGCGAAAACGATGGGTTCTGAGTTGAGTTAGATGATCCAGCAGAAGCTCTGAAACGCAGGCAGCACTCACAGGCTATTGACGCAAATTTGAGGAGCGTATCGTCAACAGGCGTCAAATTTCCCTAAGGAATTGGTTTCCACTCCTCTGCTTTATTCCTTCTCATTCACTTAGACCTTCTAACGACGGATGTTCTGTTCGTCGTCGAAGGGTCGGGAGAGAACTAACATCTCAACCGGGGTGAGGCGGTTTGAACCCACTGGTTCACACAAGTTCAACGAGTTTACAATACTACCAAGGAATTCTTACCCTAAAACAGGATAATAACAATGATCAGAGACTGAGATCAATCGCACGCATGGAGATCATGGGACAGTAGTAATCCACATCTCGATACTGTAGAGTGTGGGAATAAATGGCGATACAGTACCAATAATGTTTATTAAGAGCGGGATTATGGAACCCTTCTTCTTCCGTCTGAAGCGGGTAACCAAGTCTAGAATATGCCCAGACCCTTGTCAAACTTGAAGCTTGGATATCAGTGACCGTGGTCTAGTACATGTATATTATATTCTGTCTTCAGGAGCTCAGAGGAGTGACAGCAGTAAAAATATCCAATCACTTACATTTCATCTAATTCACACAAATTGGCTGTTGAGAACCTGAGTTGGATGCGCAGCAAACCGAGACAGTGAGCTCGTCATCAGTCACCGAAGGCCGGTTCCACGGCTCTACACTCGGCGCTTCAACGGAGTCTGAAATGAGAAACGGCGTTTTCGATCTAAAACCACAACCGAAGAGAGCAAGCACGACGGTACTTTAGTAAGTCTTCTCTTCAAGCACCCTATTCTTGTTTAAATGCGTAAGTCTGCTTTGTGAGTTATGTTACTAATAACCTCTAGTGCAACAGTTGAGCAGATATCCCGGTGGAAGACTGGAGCAGTGCTGGAACACCTCTGGAGTGATACATTCATAGTGGAGCATCAAATCATAAATATTCAGCCAAATCCAGTTTTTACTGTTGCCGATACCATCTCTTAGCCGGAGTTGCTCTGGCATATCATACACGAACAGGCCGATGCCATCATGCTGTGTTTCCGATTTTATAACTCGAACGGCTGGAATACTGAGCTATTCTTCAAATGGAGTAACTGGACTGCCCCCATATCAACTCCCGTTGGTCACAAAGATCTTGTAGGTATTTGCGCCTGCCACTCTTAACTGTATTGCTCCAATCAATTCATTTGAAATCTGTTGAAAAAAAAAAAGATTCAGTTCTTACAATGTCAAAAAAAACTTTTCAAGACGTATCGTAGTCTTGGTGTTAATTCAAGGATACAGCCACCTGCTGTCATGCGCCCGGTTGCTCGATTAATTATGACGCTCGTGATTGCGAGATACTTAAGAGCACAGTGCGGGAATACATAGGCCAGTTTCCTACTCTGAGAAACACACCTCTCTCCAAGTCCTTCCTCTTCAATTTCAATTTTCAGTTTCCACCGAGACTATGTCGTCAACTTGCATGATTCTACTTGGACTCTTGGTGCGTACTATCCTTTTCTTTTCTTTCTAGTATTTCGGATCAACTAATTAGTGATTCTTTTGAAGGCAATGTCAACAATTACCATCGCCATCGGTCCTGTCCCGGTCAACCTCGCCTCCGCAGGAACTTTTGCAATCCTTGCCAAATCTGGCATTTCAAGCGTTCCTATTTCCACCATTAGTGCGTCCCAAACCTCCACCTGCCCTAAATTTTCCTGCTAATTTTTAAAATTCGCAGCTGGAGATATCGGCGTAAGCCCTGCAGCCGCCACATCCATAACTGGCTTCAGTCTCGTGTTGAGCCCCGATGGGACACATGCAAGTTCAAGCCAAGTCGTTGGAAATGTTCTTGCGGCCAGTTATACCAGTCCTACCCCCTCTATATTGACTACTGCCGTGTCTGACATGGGAACCGCTTACACCAATGCATCTGGGCGCGTGAACCCTGACCATACCAACCTCGCGAATGGTGAATAGGACTTAATCTCAGGTTGAACACCATACTTACACTTATTCTATATTTGAAGGGAGCATTGGCGGTCTCATCCTGACTCCAGGTCTCTACAGTTTTTTAACTTTAGTAAGCATCCCCAGTTCTGTTACTCTCTCTGGTGGCCCATCCGACAGTGTGTTCAATTCTTCATCTCCTCGAGATCGGGCTAAATAAACACATCCAGCTTGGATCATTCAAATCGCTGGAACCTTGAGCATGGCCGCTAACACTCAAGTCATCCTCGCCGGTGGTGCTCTTCCCGAAAACATTTTCTGGGCTGTCGCTGGCTCTGTCACACTCGGATCAAACACTTTGTTCAATGGTATCCTGCTCGGAGCTACCGCGGTCACACTTTCGACTGGTACTTCAATGAATGGTCAGATTCTCAGTCAGACAGCAGTTGCACTTCAGAAAGCTATTGTCGTGAAGCCATAAATACATATGAGAGTAGACTGCGACGTGTCATGTTGAAATATACACTTCTGCACTATCATATAACCATAATATTCTTATAATACATGAAAAAGTTGTTTACCCATGGTACCAAGTAAACCTTGCTTCCTGTTGATTAATATTCAGGGATGGTCTCGCTGCATGGTCTACCAGATGGTGAGGGTGATAATGGCTAAAAGAAGAATACACTTCAGTTGAGTGTTGTTAGAGACCTGATTCTTGACTGGGTTGGATTTCTCGTTAATCAGAGTTTTGGATGTTGGAATACCTCAGAGGTGCTTGGAGGTATCGGAGCTCGGAGATTGGAGAATCAGAAATGTATCTACACAGGTGTTGGCTTCAACTTATGGGTTGCGCCCTCTTGGATTTCTAGTGCCCTGGTATTTTGGATTTTTGACCGGACAGAAATAAATGGTCGGGTCTACAAAGAGTGAGCAGTAACAATAGCATGTTAAGAGACTTATCAAGTGAGCAGAAGAATTCAGAGATTTCGGAGTTTGGAAAAGTCAATGTGGAAAAAAGATCGAGGAGTGATGATAAATGAATATTGAGTGAAGTTTGGCTTTACAGAAAAGCAAGTATAGTTAAGGAGTGGATATTTTTGGAAGATCAGAAGGATGTTGGAAATCAGAATATTCGGGGTTTTGTTATAATGATCAATTGTGTAAGGATGTATACACTTGAACAATATATGAAGTAAGATATAAGGAGGGTACTGATATATATTGACTTAAATACAGATAAGAATTGGTATGTTCTGTTGAAGATATATATGCTAAAGAAAGCTTGAGTGAGAAGGCATATTTAAAAGGATGTACAGAATTCCGAAGTTGGGAATGAGGATATAAGAGTGTGTGATACAGAATGCCGAAATTGGAACGGATACGGAAATCTAGATAAAGTATACAGGGATAGGATTGAAAATAGATCGTGACTAAGAATGATCAAATGGGGGTATATCGGAATAAGCGGAAAAAGGGCTTATCGGAATTGTGAAAATGTTGGAATAACGGAACTTGGATCTGGGATCTAACAGGATCTCCCTTTTACGGCTGAGCCCTTGAGGCCAATTACATCATTGAAAGCCATGGGAAGTTTGAGCATTGGTTATCCATAAAGGCTGAGATCGCCGATTGAGTATAAATAGGGAAAGATGGATGATGGAGTGCAAGACACTCCTATCCTTAACCCACCACCACCAACTCAGAAATGGCATTGCGCTCACCGTCCCCCGTTCCTGTGTCTGTCATTGAGATCAGCTCTGGGGAGGAGGCTGCTGCGGAGATGAAGGAATTGGACTGGAAAAAGGAAATCCTAGAGGAAAAGCTGTGGAAGAAAGCCAAGGCAAAGCGGGAAAGACAGGAGAAAGAGGCAAAGCGGGAAAGACAGGAGAAAGAGGCAGTGGAAAGGCATGAAGAGGCGTGGAAGCAGAGGGAGGAGGAGGATTGGAAAAGGAGAGAAAAGGAGGATTGGAAAAGGAGAGAAAAGGAGGATTGGAAAAGGAGAGAAAAGGAGGATTGGAAAAGGAGAGAAAAGGAGGATGAGGATTGGAAAAGACAGGAAGACACTGACCAGAAAAAGTGGTGGGAAGATGCAGAGCGTTGGAAAAATGAGTCCACGTGGAGCATCCGGGAGGAACCCGAGTTGAGAAAAACATCAGTAAGTGGATCAGAAATATTCGAATGATCAAATTGCCTGGCGGAAAAATCAGATATAGCCAGGGAAAGGCGACTGGAATCAGAGTACTGCAGGGCAGCCCGGGCCCTTGTCAGCATCCAGAGTCAGGCAGAAGCAGCGAATGGCTGACCTTGAATGGTCGGATCCAGAGAGTTTCAATGACCATTGCGTCGGTTGTTGGCCACAGGGATATGAGTGTGTCGAAGAAGATTGGAAGAGCAGCAAATTGTGGAAAAGGGGGTGCAAGCGGTGTGTGTAAAAATCTAAATGCTTTCACACAAACAGACTGAGCCAATAAGTTTATTGGTGTCTGTGATGCGTGTGGTTACAAGTAAGATTAAAGTTGCTTATCTAATTAGTTGTGGACAACTGTATAGTTGTCCACTATCTACAGGCACCCCTAGTGGGTGGCTTTACATAATCTGAGCCATAAGTCACTCTGGTGACTTATATTCTCTAAATAGTAGCATATATTCTACAATAAGAATCTACATTCTTACATCCTCCCCACAGACCAAACCTCAGGGAGGTTTGGGCAATGTTATGCTGATGGGGGATCAGCATATATGGGTACAGGCGCAGTCGAGGAAGACTGCGCGGCTACTTCGATGGAGTTGTCGTAGTAGAGGGAGTCGGCGGGGTCGACGTCCATAGGATTGTCCTCTGCAAGGTGAGCAGAAGTGGGTGGGGGAGCAGATGAAGCGGGGGGTCCCATCAACAGCATGTCTGTACATGCCTGCAAGCAGGGAGGCCCTCCACCTCATTTGTCTAGCGATGAATTGTCGTCGGACATGCTAGGTGATCCCCAAAACCCTGGGGGACGCACGGGGGTAGGTATATGAAGGCCGGTATATTTCTGGCCTTCGCAGGCGTCGAGTACACTCTGCGCAGTCTTGTTGTAGCAGACCTTTGCTCTGCTTGCACATGAAGTAGGGCTCTATATTTACTAGAGCCCTAGCAGGATCTACCCCCATGTAGGTGCCTAGCCACTGGGCTAGCTCATCGAGTGATGTCTCCATGTGGGGGCATTTCCATTCAAACACCTTCTCGATGCTAGTAGACAATAGTGTCAGGAGATCTTGCCACCAGCATGTACTGGCAAGCTCAGCCCACTGGCCACAGACTGTAAACAGTTCCATGAGTTTTTGAAGAAAGACTAGGCTGTCTTTCTTTGGCTTAATGAGTTTAAGCCAAACCCATATGTCCACATCCTCCAATTGGAGGGTGTTATCCATAAGCCTGCAAATAGTGGGCAATAGTCCCTCCAGGGAGTATTCTATTGTGCATAACATGTCCCTAAGGTTGGGAGGCGTGTCATGAGCAATCTTGAATGCTGGCATTCGAGTAGCCAGGCATTGCTCGCGATCAGCATGCTTAATGATAGCATGCTGCGCGACATGGCCAATGTTGTGCACGCAAGTGTAAGCTGCTCAACGAACTTAGGGTCGTTGAGCTGGCAGGTGGCGAACCACTCTGCAGGTAGACAGCTCGTGTGCACCGCATTAGGGTGTGGTGCTTTTCCCAATGAGCAGGGTAAATATCCTGTCTGCGTTGCAGGTGGGTCGCCTATGGCCGGGGCGATGTGGGCATTCAGCGACGCAGGGTATGGCACCACTAAGGCTCACTTCATGGATGTGGTCTGGCGACCGGACCGAGTTGGTCCTACCGGTGAAGCACTGGTAGTTGGCAGAGAGGGACTCGCTGAGTCCGTCACCGAGTCTGGCAGCAATGTCAGATTGATTATAGTTGGTGCTGATTGCGTCGACTTCACGGTGGATAACTTATTTGCCATTTCACAATTAGGCTGTCTCTCCTTATTGAGAGCAGCACGGAGTGTATCAAGCTCTGACTGGAGCTTGTGTACCTCCTCCTTGTAGGAGGCTACTGCGTCCTTAATAAAAGGATGCACCATTTCAGCAAGTAACGGTGGCCAAGCCACCTTTAATGTGTGTTCAATGTCATGCATTCAGGGGTCGGGAAGCTGCAGTTTTGCGGCTTGCAGCAAGTGCTGCGTATATGCATTGACTCCAGGAAGGAGTCGCAATGGATGATAGCGATGGTGTCCTTGACACCATGCACAGTCCAGCTCTGCTCCTTTTGGAGCATAGCAAAATTGCTCAGAGGCACTAGGTAGCGCCTCTGCTGAGAGGTGTTGGTGGGACACTTTGCCGTCCATGTGTACTGTTGCTGGTACACTCGCACTGGTGCAGGTGTGGAAGTGGGTGGCAAGAAGCCTTGAAGTGGCAATAAAATCGTCACTTAAATTTAAGGTGAGTGCAACGATCGCGTCACGTGACCTATTCATGTGACTGCATTGCATCGCACAGATTGCCGACATGACATATGTTTGTGTTGAGTCCTTTTATTAAAGGACTCACTTATTGCTGCTATTGTGCCTATAGGGCGCGATTAGGAAGCTCTCGTGGCTTCCTAACTCCCCTCAGCTCTAGATAAGCATCTGGCACGTCTAACTCTCTGCATACAGAGAGTGGCTCCCAGGTGACATCTCCCAATGTCCACCGCACATGCAACTCCAACTTGGAGTCTATAGTCCAGCTCTGAGCCAGTATCTCATCTACGAACCATTCGGGTTCGTCTTCTTTCCCAAAGTTGTAAATGTAATTTATGTCACGATGAGGAAATCACTCGTCGTCATTAGGTATATGTGGTCTGATTAGACTTGCATGAAACTTTGGCAATATCCTCCGAGCTGTGAGCTCTGGAGGTAACTCAAGTTTCATATTGGAGGTGGCATTGTCCACCTCAACAATTTGATATGGCCCAATATAATTAGGCACTAGTTTCTTAGGTAAGGACAGGTTCTTTGTAGACATATATACTAGCTGTCCAACATCGTACATTGTTCCCTGATGGCGTCTGATATTTGCAGTATCTGTCTGCTGTACTTGACTCGCAATGATTGCATTGTGAGCATCAATTAGGTTCCACGATGTTTGTTGTGCGAACTGCTGTACTCCTTTAAAAGTAGTATCCACTGATAATACTTGCCTGATATGGGGCAAGTATCCACTGTTCAGTTCAAACGGTGCATATCCTGTGGTTGCACTGACTGAACTGTTCAGTGTGAATTCTACCATTGGGCATTTCTCAGCCCAATCCTTCTGATCACTCTGTACTACAGTGTGGAGTATTTGACCTACAGAACAATTTGCTCATTCTGTTGCTCCATCCGTCTGCGGGTGGAATGCTGTGGACATGAGCAGTTTCGTGCCCATTATATGCTGCAATTCCCTCCAAAATATGGAGGTGAATTTGGAGTCATGATCTGAAACGATCGACTCAGGTACTCCATGCAGGTGTACTACCTCTTTGAGGTATAACCACACAACTTGTCACGCAGTAACTCTTGTCATAGTTGCACTAAATGCACCATAGATGTGAGTCTATCAATCACAACTAATAAATAGTCATGACCCTTGGATTGTGGCAATGGACCAATGAAGTCCATTCTGATAGACTGCCATGATCTATCAGGTATCAGCAGGGTATGCAATAGCCCTGCTGGTCATCTATTGTCCTTTGCAGCCTGACACGCTGCACAGGATCCACAGAATGACTCTATGTTGGCTGCCATTCCTGACCACCAGTACGATTGCCTGATGTACTTGTCGGTTTTGAATTGTCCAAAATGGCCAACTACTCTATGTGCATGATCGATAATTATCTCGACCATTCTCCTCCCCTTGGAAAAAACTTCCTGGGGAAGACACACAACATCTTTATTGAACTGGTTCTTTGTCCAAACCAGTCTGTTTCTCACCCCAAATCTGGGGTGAGCCTCAGGATTTGCCAATACTTTCTTGAGTATTGGATTGGTACCATAGCCATTGGCTATGGCCTTTTTTAGGTCAAACTCATGTTCTACGTGTGAACATAGACTCTCTGAGTCTGCACCTGATGCTGTAGCTAGTACATCGTCCTCCTCATTACCTTCCACCTGTGTGGGAGGTAATTCCCTTGGTTTCTTCATCTGCTGCACATCCGTGACCTGCTGCTCTGTTGCCTCTTGTAGTTGCTGTGACCGTCGCGCTGTGGCCATTCGTATTTCTATGAATCCATTGGGAGAAATTCTCCTTCCGGGTCTGTAAGGGGAACCCCATTTCATGTGGATCTACACTTCTCTATTATCTCTTCTTCCTCCCTATTCTTCCCCACTTCTCCCTTCCCCCCATTATCTCCCTTGCCCATATCTTTTCGTTCAAGTTCGCTTACTTAAGCGCCCGGTTACGTAATGGGATTGGAATCCAATCCCATTACATAACTTGGCATCCATTCTCACTCACATAAGCGCTTGTGTTATGTAACAGGATTGGATTCCAACCCTGTTACATAAACACAGTGCATTTGTTCTTCATTTTCTTTCACATAAGCGCCCGGTTATGTAACAGGATTGGATTCCAACCCTGTTACATAAACACATGTTCTTCATTTTCTTTCACATAAGCGCCCGGTTATGTAACAGGATTGGATTCCAACCCTGTTACGTAATCACAGTACGTCCCGGTGCTTATTTGCATACTCCTTTAGGTAGTTATCTTGGCAGTGGGAACCTTAGGCTTTTCTCTTTGGATTCCCATCTGCCAGTGTTCAGTGTGATATTCCACTTCCCCTGGAGGTTGCCCTTATAGTAGAAAAGCCTCACAACTAACTGGACCGGCTGCTGTTGCTATTGTCTCTGAATCGACTTCTTCAGGTGCATAGCAGTTCAGAACCCCTCTGGTACACTCTCTACATAGCACCCTATATTCCATCTATCTCCACTATGTCTACACCCATCTCTGAAGACCCTATTTCCTTTGATTTCAAAGCGGCTTACAATGAGCTTCACCAACATGTTGCTGTCCTAGAGACTGCCCTACGTGTTGAAAGAGAGGAGAAGGAATTGTTATCACAACAACTCCGGCAAACAGATGTCCAAGTACACACCTTGAACCATGATGTCGCCAACCTCATGACCACATCACTCTCCCCCCCCCACCACTCACAAACGTGCAACACCTGCCACTCCAGCTGACTTCAGTGGTGACAGAGAGAAAGGATGAGCCTTCCTAAACTTGTGCAAGCTCTACCTTGCCCTATGCCTGACCCAATTTGCCAATGATCATGCCAAGGTCCTCTGGGCCCTGTCATTCATGAAATCTGGTCATGCCTCTTCATTTTCCACACGTATCTTTGAGATGGAAACCAAAACTGGCAGGCCTACTCATCCTTCTTGGGCTTCTTTTGAAAAAGCATTCAAATCAACATTCTTCCTTCCTCATGAAGAGACTACTGCCAGGACCAAGCTTGAGTCTCGTCAATATTATCAAAATCATCGCACGGTTGATGATTACATCGACGAATTCAAGGAACTGGTTGAGAAGTCTGGGTATATGGAACAAGCCTCCCTGGTCATGAAATTTCATCACGGTCTAGACCCCTCTGTCCAGAGTCGGATTGCAAATATGGTTGAAGGAACCCCCTCAGATGATGACCTTTCTGAATGGTTTTCAGTGGCTAGGACAATTTCACAGGCATGTGCTGCCAATGAAGCGTTTCAAAGTGCTTCCCTGTGGTACACCAAACACTTCAGCCCACCCCACCATCGTCTCTACTGGTCTTAAACACAGAAACCCACACCCACCTCACCAATCAGACTTGGCACCACAACTTCAGCTAGCCCCACCTGCTGTCACCACAGCTGTTCAGCCAGTAGCAATGGAGGTAGATGCCACTCGTCGTCGTCAATCTAGTTCTCTTGTCTGCCATAGGTGTGGAAAACCAGGCCACTTCTCTAGAGAATGTCCTCAAGCCTTTGATGTTCGTACCATGACTGCAGAAGAGAAAGAGGAATGGATCCCCACTTGGTGTCATCTGCTGATCATAAAGCTGCAAGCCCTATCAAGGAGGATGGTCCAGAGCCTCAGGAAGAAGAAGAAGAGGATTTTGTGTCACGCAGCAGGTGAATAGTGTGCCCCTGCTGCCAATTTCCAATCATTTCGCTCCACTGCTGTATAATCAGGTAAATGTTGAATATACAGATTCAGAACCTGATTCTTCAGCCACGGAGACCGAAATGCTAGACACACAACCCTTAGCTCCTTTCCGACCTCTTACTTGCTTCCATCATAAAAAATGGGAACGAAACCTTCCTGCACAGTATGTTGTTGCTTCCACCCCAGGCCCAAACTCCCTCTCTCTCCCAGTTGAGGTTCAAACCACAGACACAGCAGAGATCAAGTCGGTTCACGCTCTACTTGACTCTGGTGCCACTGGCTTGTTTATCGACTTGGGATTTGTTAAGGAAAACCGCCTCACTGCATGACCACTCTCTCGTCCTATTCCTGTGTACAATGTTGATGGCTCACCCAATGAATCTGGATCTATCACTGAAGTCGTTGATCTAATTCTGCAGTACAAAGACCATTCTGAGAGAGCTGTGTTTGCTATTACACACCTAGGGCATCAACATATGATCCTTGGCTACACCTGGCTTCGGGACCACAACCCAGAAGTTGACTGGAAGTCTCAAGAAGCATGGATGACTCGGTGTCCTCCCCAGTGCCATACATGTTGCAACATCATCAAGGAAGAACATCAGAAGGCCCTACGACTGCGCACCTGCCATATTGGTCCTTGCCCCATTCTCATGCATGATTCAGATGGATCAACAGCCGAAGAAGAACTCCTCCTGAGTCAACAGTATGGGGGTGATTCTAAAATGGCTGAAGGCACATCTGATGAGGCCATAGAAGAGGGTGACTGCATTCTAGTCGCTATGCTCCCTCCCCAAGCTGAGTTCATTTGTGCTTCTTCAACAACATCCCAATGCCTTGCAGAAGCAGCCTGGCGCAACTCCCAACCTTCAGACACTCTTCCTGACTACCTGTCTGACTATGAAGATGTCTTTGCAAAGGAGTCGTTTGACAAGCTTCCAGAATGCAAACCATGGAATCATGCCATTGAGTTAGAACCCAGAGCCAACCCCAGAGTATAAGGGCAACCTCTGGGGCTAGTGGAATATCACACTAGAGCCTGGCAGATGGGAATCCAAAGTATATAAGTTCAAGGAAGGCTACAGGCAAGGATACATACCTGGCAGATGGGAATCCAAAGTATATAAGTTCAAGGAAGGCTACAGGCAAGGATACATACCTGGCAGATGGGAATCCAAAGAGAAAAGCCTAAGGACTCCCACTGCTGAGGTGACTACTAATTAAGGAAAGTCTCCGAACTGACTGAACGTTCTGAGTGCTTAAAACGGAAGTCACGTGACCTACGACGTAGCCCAGGTAGGTTCCAACTTGCACATGTCACTGGGTGCATAAATCGCGAATAGAAGCGGCAGTTGTAGAAGTGAGTAGGAAGGAGGAGGGGGGGGAAGGAAATGGGAATATTAGATAGAAACAACAGGGAGAAAAGAGAGATAAAAGGGAGATGGGGATAGAAGGGGTGAACATGAATAAGAGAGGAGAATAGGAGAAGGAGAATAAAAAGGAGCAGTATGAGGGGTTCCCCTTACATCACCCCCCGTTTAGAGTGTGACGTCCTGACACACTGACACCTACTG